>JAZGTJ010012954.1:0-15433 GCA_036877575.1 Botia almorhae
ACTGTGTATAGACCACCTGGACCCTACACTGATTTTCTGAAAGAGTTTGCAGAGTTCTTATCGGATCTGTTGGTTAACACCGATAAAGTATTGATTGTAGGAGCCTTTAATATCCATGTAGACAACGCAAATGACGCATTAGCAATCGCATTCACAGAGTTGCTACATTCATTTGGGATAATTCAACACATTAACAGACCTACCCATCGTTTTAATCATACACTTGACTTAATTCTATCCTGTGGTGTTGATTTAACCAACATAGATGTTATCCCCCAAAGCAAAGATATCACAGATCACCATCTTATAACATGTACACTGCGCATCGTGAAAGTTAGTGGTAAAACTCGTTATTGACTGGGTAGAACAATCACGTCAACTACTAAAGATAGATTCACAAACAGTTTGCCTCACTTGGACCACCTGCTGACCGTACCAATTAATACAGAAATACTTGACAATATGACCAGCAACATGGCCACTATTGTCTAACACATTAGAAACTGTGACACCATTAAAGACAAAAAAGGTAAGAGAAAAAAGCATAGCACCCTGGTATAACACCAGCACGCACACCTTAAAGAAAGAAACACGTAAACTGGAGCAACGTTGGAGACAAACTCAACTAGAGGTTCTGAATTGCATGGAAAGAGAGTGCGAACTGCTAAAAAAAGCCGAGCACCTCCGAAACCTCATAAAAAGCAAAAAAATCTGAGGTTTTTATTTAAAACTGTGGCTAAATTAACAAACAAACAGACATCACCAGATCAGGATATTCCACCGCACCTTGATAGCAATGACTTTATGAAATATTTTACAGAAAAAAATTGAAAAGATAACACATAAAATAGTAGAAGTTCAACCCTCACCAAATAAAATAGCACCAACTATCGCCTTAAAGAAAATCTTCAGTCTTTTTCATCTATAGAACAGGAGGAATTAACTAAACATATCACAACATCTAAACCTACAACATGCCTACTAGATCCTATACCCACTAAACTACTAAAAGAGTTACTACCGGTTGCCATAGCACCCATTCATAACATCATTAACTCGTCACTAACCCTAGGCCATGTCCCAGGACCTTTTAAGATGGCTGTCATTAAACATCTTATAAAGAAACCAAACCTAGATCCCAGTGAATTAGGAAACTACCAACTGATTTCAAACCTCCCATACATGTCTAAAATATTGGAAAAAGTAGTGCCTACTCAGTTGTGCTCCTTCCTACAAAATAATGATATGCTTGAAAAATTTCAAAATAACAAATGAGACCGAGGCAACATCTCACTACTGGTACTGCTTGACCTTCGTGCTGCGTTTGATACTATAGACCACAACATACTTTTAGATCGCTTGAATTGCACTGGTATTTAGGGACAGGCATTAAAATGGTTTAAATCCTACTTATCTGACCGATATCAATTTGTCCATCTAAATGGGGAATCTTCAAACCTAACACAAGTAAACTACAGATTACATCAAGGATCGGTTTTAGGGCCTATACTCTTCTCTGTATACATGCTGCCCCTTGGTAATATTATAAGAAAACACGGAATCAGTTTCCCCTGCTATGCAGATGATACTCAGTTATACATTTCCTCTAGACCAGATGAAACCTATCAATTATCTAAACTGTCAGAGTGCATCCAAGACATTAAACAGTGGATGACAAATAATTTTCTACTTTAAAACTCAAATAAAACCGAGGTACTACTTATTGGACCAAAAACATGTAATATTTTAGATTACAATCTGCAAATAGAAGGCTGCACTGTTACCCTAGGTGTTATATTAGACAGTAACCTGTCTTTTGAAAATCATGTTTCAAATGTTACAAAATCCGCCTTCTTCCATCTCAGAAACATAGCCAAACTACGAAATATTTTGTGTATTGCTGATGCTGAAAAGCTAGTTCATGCATTCATGACCTCCAGACTGGACTACTGTAAAGCATTACTCAGTGGTTGTCCTGCATCATCACTAAATAGACTACAGCTAGTTCAAAATGCAGCCGCCAGGGTGCTTACTTAATCAAGAAAATACGATCACATAACCCATAACATAACATAATTTTAAAATCTCTCCACTGGCTACCCATAAAGTATCATATAGACTATAAAGTTCTGCTGATTACTTACAAAGCTTTACACGATTTAGCTCCTACATACCTTACTGAGCTCCTGTCGCGCTACAACCCATCCCGCTCTCTAAGATCCCAAAACTCTAAGATCCCAAAACTTCCAATAGTTCCCAGAATAAATAATTCCACCAAAGGGGGTGAAGCGTTCTCATACGTAGCACCTAAACTTTGGAATAGCCTTTCCGACACTGTTCGGGGTTCAAACACAGTCTCCCAGTTTAAATGTAGATTAAAAACAAATTTTTTTAGTGAAGCATTCATGTAGTTCAGTGAACAGCAGCTACGCTAAGTTGTTTTTTTCTGTTTTCCTCCCCTACCTCAGGATACTTATCCAGGAGAATCATCACGTGCCGCCCTCCTGTTCATAACCATTCCAGATGGTGGAGCTGAAAAACAGAAGCGATCTGGGACGCCTGTACAGACATCACTGTAGACAACTGTGACAACACCGCTGGATCTGTGTTTGGCGAAGTCTTCTGTAACAGTGAGTCTGAAGCATTAGGATCCATTTTCAGTGTTATTTTATTAGAGTAGTCAAACAGGCAGAGATCATACATGGAGAACAGCAATGGCAGAGGCAAATGTTGGGAATGATGGGTTATATTTTTATATCTGTGTCCTAATAAATTAACAACTGTGTAAATTTATGTGTCTTCTAACGAATTAACAAGTTGCAGAAGTTGGTACTGCTGAACAGAAAATGCAGAAGTATGGCTATGTGGAAATGAGTCTGGCAGGTGGAAATGATTCTAACGATGTGCTAAAGTTAAAGTTTTCAAGAACAAAGAGGGTGTACGTGACATTATAGCACAGAATGTTCCAGCACATATCATGAGGCTCCTAGGAAAAGGGGAACAGCAGTGACGGGGCAAGAAGCAGAACAGATAACAACTAGAGGAGTTCCCCCAAGCCCCGCCCGAGATGCAACGATTGTTTACTGATGTGTATAAATAATTGGGTCGAGGGAAAGGCGAGCAGTTGCGGACTGCCCCAACGTTAGACTCGCATAGCTTTGTGTAACGTGAGGGACAGCTGTGACCCAGACGTCTGTAAAAAATTTATTCAACTGCTTATGTCAATAAAATCATACTTTCTTTGGCAGCATATATCCTCTCCTACTCTTTTTATTTGACACGCAGAGAACTCAGAGCATAGAGTTCAACACAAAACAATCATAATCAAGAAACAGGCGAAGGTCAAGGCAGGCAGCAAACAATCATAAACAGTAATACAAAACTGGGTCGAGACAGGCAGCAAAGGATCAAAAACAAAGGCAGTCCAGGTTATGCACAGCAATGACAGAATAAACAGGAAAACGCTTGGAAATGACGCACTAGGCAAATCAAGACTTCGCAAACAGCTGATGTTTGAGTCCGGTTTATATTAAGGGGTTGATGGGATTCAGGTGCAGGAAGTGATCAGTGAGTTGTGAGATGCATTCTGGGAAGTGTAGTTCTGTGGATCCAGTTAGTATTCCGGTGATGGCTCCCACTGGCGGCACGAAGAAGAGGCTGGAGCCTCCACCGTAACACATACATACCTATTTCAGTGGTTTATAAGAAGAAAATTTATCCACATAGTCTATTAAAATGGTATGTACTTTTTCTGAGTCTATGCGACATTTAGTCAGATACCATGACAGATGACAGGTTTAACATCTTATTAAACAAGATATGCCATTCCAGCTCACATGGAGATGGCCCTTTTTATAGAACAGGAATATATTATATGTAAGGAATGTGCAATACCATAAAATATCCTAACATTGTGTAATGAAAAGAGAATAGGATTAAAAAAAGCAGAAATAGACTGTAACACTGTAGTTAGATCATTATATTAAAGCAGAACCTTAAGTCAGGCTAAATGTCAGCAGTCTCTCAATAAGCAAGACAACAAGATGACAGTGGCAAGGAGGCAAAATTCCAATTTTGAATAAATGGAGTGAAAACCCTGGGAGAAGCTCAACTGGAAGGGCCAGTTAAAGTATGTTAAAGCTGCAATACGTAACTTTTTTAATGATTTATATTTTTATATTGATCTAGAATTATCAAGTCTGACTTTGTAACAAATGTCAGGCACTAAGTAATTTTACAAACAGAGATGGCAACAAAGAGATAATATTACTAATTGCAGCTATAACATCTCAATGCTGTGACTAGGCAGGGAATAAAACTTGGAAACTCCAACTGAGAGGTAGGTAACTCAATAATGGGAAGATTAACAAAGAAGTCCATCACATTCTCACTGCTTCTGGAAGACCCAGGTTATAGACCCATGGTTGTAATCATCTTAAGTTGGCATAAGTAACCAGAAATAGGACAAGTGTCGGGTCGAACTACAGCTGGGTCAGTCCATTCCAGGGGTCATCAAATCCTTGTAGGTAATTAGTAGAATTTTGAAGTTGATACAATGCTTAATAGGCAGCCAGTCCTGCAGCAACTCGAGAGGACTCTTCTGTCAGCATACAGGATTATGCTAAGTATGTGACTGGGTACAGCAGCACTTGTGTTGAAAACATTGTACCCACCATACAAGTCAGGAAGTTCCCCAATCAGAGGCCCTGAATAAACAGTCAGGTACGGCACATGCTGCATGCTCAGTCTCTTGCATTAAAATCAGGCAGACTACAAAGCTGCAAAGTACAGAATGAGGAAAGCCATTACAGTGGCCAAGAAACAGCTGTACAGTTTTTACTCTATTGCTGATGCTGGGCAGATGTGGCAAGGGCTGCAGCACATCTCAGACTACAGGACCATTACAAGAACTACTAGTCCCTCAGACAGCTTACTGGATGACCTCAACATCTTCTATGCCCGCTTTGAGACCTCCAGCGACAACTTGGAGAGACACACACACACACTGGGTTCACCCAACCCCCCTCCCCCCTCCCACTGAATCATTAGCTGCAGTTAACAAAACACTAAGGAGGATCAACCATCGCAAGGGCAGACAACATTCCTGGGACAACATTCCTCACTTCCATTTTAAACCTCTCCCTCATTTAAAGCACCATACCCACCTGCTTTAAGACCACAACCATCGTCCGCCTTCCCAAGAAGAGCCCCCCGACCTGCCTGAATGACTACAGACCAGTAGCACCCACTCCAATCATAATGAAGTGCTTTGAGAGAGTGGTGCTGGCTCACATTCAGAGCAGCATACCGGAAACATTGGACCCCTGCAGTACGCATACCAGTCCAACAGGTCTACCTCAGATGCCATTGCCGCTGCCCTCCATATTTCCCTCTTTCATCTTGAAGATAAGGACACCTACATCAGGATGCTCTTTATCGACTATAGCTCCACCTTCAACCTCATCATTCCACACAAACTCACTTTACAAACTGTTTGCATTTGGAATACACCCTACGCTCTGCGACTGGCTCTTAGATTTTCTGACTGGCAGACCACAGTCTGTTAGGATTGGAAATAAGACCTCAGCCACCATCACAATGAACATTGGCACTCCACAGGGGTGTGTTCTCAGTCCCATCCTCTACACCCTGTTCACACATGACTGTCACCACCCACAAGGACAACACCATCCTGAAGTTTGCTGATGACACCGCAGTGATAGAGAACATTATTGGCAGGGATGAAGCGACCTACCGGACAGAGGTAGCCAGTCTTGTGACATGGTGTAAGGACAACAACCTCACCCTCAACACGGACAAGGCAAAGAAGATGATCGTGGACATGAGGAAAGGCAGGAAAACCCACTAGCCACTTTTTATCCGGGAGATTGAAGTGGAGAAGGTGAGCAGCTTCAAATATTTAAGGGTTTACATCAGCGAGGACCTCACTTGGACATTTAACACTTCTCAACTGGTCAAGAAGGCTCAACAGTGGCTGTACTTTCTGAGGAGGCTGAGGAAGTTTGGCATATCTCCCAAGGTCCTCAGCAACTTCTACAGCTGTTTTGTTGAGAGCATCTTGACCAACTGCATCACAGTGTGGTATGGCAGCACTACTGACTGCTGAGAGGATCACCAGGATTCCACTGCCCTCTATACAGACGCTTTACAATTTACTACAAATTACTCTTTCTTTCCCTTAGCCATAAGACTTTTAAACAGGTAGCTGAATAAACTGATTTCTTTTTTGCCGGACTGTTTCCCATCATCTCTATATGCATCTAAATTGCACACCTGTAATATAACTGCCGTTATTTTTTCATATTCATTTTGAATTATATTTTCAATGTGCACATGTGTAGTCCATATTTCTATATTCCATATTTCTATATTCTATATTCTATATTTCAGAGTTTATTTATTATTATGTATGCCTTATTTTATATTTAGAATTTTTTTTTTGATATTTTTTCTACTTAAGTTTGATATAACTGTCCTGGCATTCACTGTGGACAGCAAAATAAGAATGTCATGTACAGGGAAACCTGTTTCCTCACTGTGCATATGACAATAAACGCTATAATCTAGGCTTGATGTCATAAATGCATTAATTAATTTTCAGTGTTTGACATGGAGACCATGTGCTGTAGTTTTGACATACTTTTAAAATAAAGTTTTACAAATATTGGAAATGTGACTTTTAAAGGACAAATCACTATCAAATAGACACTTATATTCTTAGCTCAAATGCCGCAAGCCGACCCACGTTATGGGCTAGGAATGTCCGTACAGGCAAGTGAAGCGTGCCTCGTAAAACAGTTCCCCTGCCTCCATAACCTTCCAGCGCTCCAGGCAGGCAGCATGGCGCAACCCAGTTGGGTGCGGAGCCCGATCACAGAGAGATCGTGGCGGTTGTTCCTATCCCCACCCCAGGAGAAGGCACCTCGGTGCACGGTTCTCCTTCCTCTCACGGGATAGCCACGGAAAACAGCGCTTGTTCCAGAAGAAAGGCGTTGCGGAGACCACACCCCACCGAAGGAGGTAATGTGTGGAGAAAAGGTATAGACTGACTTGGCAGTACTACCCAAGATAAAGTCTCTGTGCAGGTCCTACCTACTGGGATGGCTCACTGCCCACAGAGACGGCAGCCGTGAGGCGCCAAGGGAAGACACAGGTTCACTGATGGGGGAACCGTACCCTGGAAGATACACATGATCGGGGCACAGGTGTCAGATGGTGCCCCTCACTGAGGGAAACGCATATTTGCGTAGGCCCCGGGGCCAGCTGTGTGCCAACGCGGCCGTCCCGAGGGATGCCTTGGACAGGGAACAAAACAGTGGGCAATGGGAGGACTCGCGGGAAGCAATCAGGTCCACCTGTGCTTCCCCGAATCAACTCCAGATCAGCTGGACCGCCTGGGGATGGAGTCGCCACTCTCCTGGGCCCGACAGCTGCCGTGCCGCACGGTTGAGCTCGCCAAGAATGTAAGTGGCGCGAAGCGACCTGGGTCGCAGCTGACTCCAGAGGAGAAGGCGGCGGGCGAGTTGAGACATGCGACGCAAGCATATCCCGCCTTGGTGGTTGATATATGCCACCGTCGCCATGTTGTCCGTAGGGACTAGCACGTGCCTGCCCTGCAGCGACGGAAGAACCCGGCGCAGAGCCAAGAACACCGCCAACAACTCAAGGCAATTGATGTGCCACAGGGGCCGAGATCCTGTCCAGGAGCCTGAAACTGCCTACCTGTGGCATACGGCGCCCCAGCCTGTCTTGGAGAAATCCATTGTCACAACAACGTGCCTGGGCACTTGTTCTAAGGGCACCCCGGCCCGGAGAAAGGCAAGGTCCGACCAAGGGCTGACGGCCCGTCGGAGTGATAGTCACCCGGTATGTGCCGCAGCGTAATGCCCACCGCGAGACCCGGTCGTGTAGCCAGTGCTGCAGTGGTCTCATATGCATCAGGCCAAGCGGAGTGACCGCAGTCGTAGATGCCATATGCCCCAGCAGCCTCTGAAAGAGTTTCAGTGGGACCACAGTCTTGGTGCTGAACTTGTTTAGATGATGCAGCAGCAACTGCGCGTGCTCATTGTAGAGGCGCGCGCTCATTGGAGAGGCGTGCCCTCATAGTGACCGAGTCCAGCTCCACACCAAGAAAAGAGATGCTCTGTGTTGGGGAGAGCCTCCTTTCCCAGTTGACCCAAAGCCCCAGGTGGCTGAGGTGCCGGAGCACCCGGTCCCTGTGTTCACACAACTGCTTTCGAGAGTGGGCCAGAATGAGCCAATCGTCGAGATAGTTGAGGATGCAAACGCCCACTTTGCGTGCAGGGTGGAGGCTGCCTGTTCAGCCGCACGGTAAGCCTTGGCGGTGAGAGCCGCTGTGGTCTTGCCGGCTCGGGACGGGAGACGTAGTCGGTCCCGCCCGGTAGCAGCACTTTGCAGGCACAAGTGCACCGCAACTGCACGCTCCACCTGAGGGATCTCCATGTATTCTTGGCAACCCCACCATCGAGGGTAGTGAGAGCAGAGGAGACGTTGCTTCAGGCAGAAAAAGGTGCCTTCCACGACTTCTCAACCTCTGTGTGCACCTCCGGGAAGAAAGGCACTGGAGCGCGACGGGAGTGGGCCTCCCGAGCGGCTCACAGCAAACAATCGTCCAACCGTGAGCGCTCTGGGCTGGGTGGAGGATTCCACTCCAGCCCAATGGCCACGGCTGCCCGGGAAAGCACGGCCGTCAGCTCCAAGTCAGAGTAAGCCGGACCTGCCCGCCCCGAAGGGGGGAGTCCAGCGACGTCCTCCGGCTCAGAGAGGAGCAGCCCACTCTCCGATGCAGCGAGCGACATCCTGTCCTCATCCAGAGCACCCAAAGTGATAACGGGCCCCCCGGGGGGGGGGGGCGCACTACCACCCGGCTGCTCGGACCTCGATGCTGTAGAGGACCGGGAGGACCGCAGGGACCGACCCGACGGAGAAGTCTCCACAGTCACTCTCAGGTCTCCCAGAGTGCTAACCAGCTCTGCTGTCTTAAGCCGTTAAGGCGAGGCAGCAAAGTGGGGAGCAACAGAGGGGGCTCGACCTCCCACTACAAGAGAGAGCTGTGACCGCAGCAACGAGATGGGCATGCCCTCGCAATGAGGGCATGACCCCACCGTGAATGCCGCCTCAGCGTGCTGTTTGAGGCACGCAGGGGAACCGCCGAACCTGAACGAGAAAACCCGCTGAATTGCCGTCTAAACACCGCAGAACGCTGGCGAATGCTGGCGAATCAAACGAAAGTGCGGAGCAAATGCGTAACACACACACACTCGGCTCCGAAGCAAGAATCTGAATGAAAGCGAGCGCCGGCCGGCTTTATACACCCGCTTCCGGGTGGGCGTAGCGCTTTGCCCAAATGCTCATTGGCTCTTTCCTCTCGGGCCGATGCTCATTGGCGCATTTTTTCTTTACGCGAAGGTGATAGGGCTCTCAAGCAAGACCCCATACATCAGTCAGTTGACGTAACATCAAACGTGACTGACTGAAAGGGAACAATAGGTAATTGGGGCAACAGAGGAAGGGCTAATAATGAACCAATTAACAAGATAAAGACTAAATTACCAAGGGGAAGGAACAAAGGAAACCAAAAGTACAGGAAAAGACGCAAAAAACAGACACAAATTTAGACACATACACCATGCCCTCTACAATAAAAGTACTTTGTTGATGAATCTGCTGATGTGAACCCTAATCCATTAGCCCTGAATTTACCCTTAAGATGGTTATTTTTATAGCTGTGTTGAAAACAGAGGTCTAACAGCTCCAGGCACTGGGTTAGATGAAACTAGGAAAGAAAGTGTGTGTAGGATGTGTTTTCTTCCATCTGCTATGGTCAAGTCCATTTTCATTCCCTTATTTTCAAAAAATTTTTGACCAATAAATGTTTAAATACTACATTTGCTCACTCCATGTTATTCCAAATCCACATGCTGTAAGATAAAGGACAATAAACAAAACCATAAAATTAGTCCATATGACATATATTGCCAAATGCATAAATATATTAAGTCTTTTAAGGTCAAACAGTAGCTTTGTATGACAACAGACAAAAGTTACAATTCAGTGAATCTCCACACTGTAGCTTTCATTTCACATATGTTTTTAGTTTGGATGTAAATTAAATTATGGGACACATGAGAACCAATTTTGTTTAATGATGTCATTGATGTTAAAGGTGAAATTTGCTTTTCAGTGAATAACTTAAATTTTTGTCCATTCATTACCTAAAACTACAAGATTTAAAAGTCTTGGAATATGCACAATTCAAAAGTGCACAATTCATATGGGATTTTTTTTCTGTAATGTGTTTTTGTCCTTTTTTAAGCTTAGCCAAATAAATGTTAAATAATTCTTCTTTGTGTTCTGCAGAACAGCATACAAGTAAGAAAAAAAACTGAATGTGTAAAGAAGACAGCTGTAATGAGAGCTGCATCATTTCCCACAGCTAGTCTGCAGACAGGAAGTGAGAAAGAGGTTCAGGGTTTGGAATCATTCCCCTCTGTTACCAACAACGACTCTCCTGCCTGGGCGCCACACTAATACCAGATGCTTTTGTAGTGTTTCCATTACTGGCTAAGGGACTGTTTTGGGGGGGGACCTGTCTTGGCAGACAGACCGCAGGGAAAGTGTGTATTCCCCCAGCTGTGACTCACTACATTTCAGACGCAGCTTCTGCGTCACACACACTAATCAGGAACTGCTGTGCAATTATGTAATAAAGGACTGTGTGTGTGTTCTTGATTTTCTACCATTGTGGGGACCTAAAGTGCCCACAAGGATGGTAAAAATCACTCCCACCTACATTGTGGTCACCAGCCAGCAGTCCACACAAGAGAAACTGATTATTAAACATACTAAATGGTACGTGTGTGTGTGTGTGTGTGTGTATGGAGGGTAAATAAATACCCTAATCATGCTACCTCTGGGAGCAATTATTTAGAGACATGGTGTTTTCATTATTATGCTGATGATATTCAGCTGTACATGTCTTCTCAAATGTACAGCAAGTGACCCAAACTCAGTTCTAACTAAATAAATTCACCAAACTAATAGAATGCATAGTTGACATCAAAACTTCGATAACTAGCAACTTTCTACTATTAAATTCAGACAAAACAGAAGTTTTACTTATTGGACCAAAATCTTTCACACGGAACAACCTAGAACACTATCTCACTCTTGATGGATGCTCTATAAAGCCTGCTTCATTAGCCAAGAATTTGGGTGTCATTTTTAATAGTAATTTGTTCACCAAATCACATTTCCGATATTTGTAAAACAGCATTTTCCATCTTAAAGATATCAAAACTATGGCACATGTTCGCCAAGCCAGACACCAAAAAATGTATTCATGCATTCATTACATCAAGACTTGATTATTGGAATGCCCTACTTAGTGGTTGCCATGCAAGATTAATACAAAACTTCAGCTGGTTCAGAATGCAGCAGCCAATGTTCTCACGAGAATGAACAAGTATGTCCATATTAGCCCAGTTTTGTCAACACTGCACTGGCTGCCTATCAAGCATCATATAAACTTCAAAATTTTGCTGATTACCTACAAGGCCCTGAATGGTTTTTCCCCTTAATACCTGAGTGAGCTCTTATTTTAGTCCTTCACGTTCCTGTTCTCCCGAGGTATTTATACATCATTGGAATTTTGGCTCCTTTCCACTGTCACCCTGTTGGCTTGCTTACTGGGAGACTGCTGACATCTAACTTAGCTTAGGGTTTTGTAAATTGTTAATACTACTTCTAGCAAAATGACAATTACAGTCCAAAAGACAGTTCTATTTTGTTATTCATTTGTCTTCAGTTCTCTTCTATTCTCCTCTTCTATTCTCTCTCCAATGTGTAATCTTTAGGTATTTTTATTGCATATATTTTATGTATGTATTTTGTGTGTTATGTGTATTTCATGGTACTATTGCAAATCCCTTATACCCATCCCATAAGATGTTATGTTTTTATATGTCATCTCCATGTAAGCTGGAATGGCATATCTTGTGTAATGATTTTGTAGTTTTATTGGTTTAGTCAACTCTATATTCATAAACCTATTATAAACCTAGTATGCCTAATAAGTGTTATTAATATACATCTCACACATATTATTTGCAATAATGCCATGTTGTGGTATAATACTATTTCTGTGTTCAACATGTCTGACATTTGTTTTGTTTTATTATTATTATTTATTTTTATTATATGTAAAGGTGCTTTGAAGCAATGTAACGTTGTAAAAAGCCTGTTGAGACAATCTTTGCATATTTGTTTAATACAACAACAGTTCATAGTGAAAAAAAAAGCTTGGAAAAACATTTATAGGCTAAAGGACAAGTTCTTATTTTTGCCTGAAATATACCTTTGTGCAGTTGTAACCTTATCTTTTTTAATATCTTACTTAAAAAAGTAATTGGAGGTTATTGATAATGTAATTTGAGTTTAAAAAGTGTGTTTCATTGTACACTTGTTACGGAGGAGGTCGCCGCCCCGCTTCCTCCCTGCCGCCAGAGGGAGGCCTCTTGTTTTTGTTACGGACATTGTTGTTGATTGTTTGCTGCCTGTTCCGACCCTTTGATCGCCGGTTTTGACCATTGCCTGTACTCTGATTATCCTTTTGATTAAAGTGCTGCATATGGATTCCGCTGTGTCAGCATCTCCGTTACAACACTAACATTTGCCTTACATTTTATGTGCAATATATTGGGCATTTTGAAAATAAATGCCCCTTGAAAGATGTTCTGTGATTTGGAAATGTGGTTAGCTAGCTGTGCGCTCTTGACAGAGAGGTTAGAGGACACAGTAGAGCTCCTGCATAAACCCTCTTTGGAGAAAAATGTGATTTGAATGTACTTTTGGTTTTTAAAGAACCATAGTAGAACATTCAAAACTACCTTTCTTTAGAATGTGATAAATATAAAAAAATACTAAGGCTGTAACCAATGTTGAAGAAAGGGATTCTCTCTAAATGGTAGGTTGGTGAACAGTGCAGCCGACACAGCTCGATTTAAGCTCACAAAAACATATTCTCAAAAATCAGGAACAATTATTAATCATGTCAATGTGGCACAAATGTGTATGAAGAAATGTGCTTACAAGGCCCTTAATGGTTTAGCTCCTCAATACCCGAGTGAGCTTCTCTTTTATTATAGTTCTTTACGTTCACTGAGATCTGAAAATTCTGGCCAGTTGATAATACCCAGAATTTCTAAATCAAGCGTGGGTGGTTGATCCTATTTATATTTGGCACCCAAACTCTGGAACAGTCTTCCCAGTATTGTCCGAGAGGCAGATGCACTATGTTCTCCTAGTGCGTTTGTCTGATTTGCATGAAATTTGGTACATAGCATCTAGGGAAACCTCTGACAAAAAGAAATGGAATTCGTGGGGATACCTCTTACTGTTCTCATATACCGTTCTCATAACTATGAATTTTATGCCATTCATGCAGTAATGAATATGAGGCCAAACTTGGTACATGTCATCACAGGCATGACCTAAGGGTGCATGCACAGTTTTTTCAAAGCGCCACTTACTGGTTCAGAGATATGGAAAATGGCTATGATTGCTTAAAACTTTTGAATACTTTGGTATATAATTATGAGAGTGGTTTCTTTAGATTCTCTGAGTATGCTGAGTCGGAATATATCTGATGTTTGATGGTTATTGGTTTTACAGCGAGGCTGTATCTTTAAAATAATGACTAGCACATGGGGGGGGCTCAGTAGGAACAAAAATATGGTGCATATATCATACATACTGACCCGAACAACTTTCGCACGACACCCCTAAGCTCCACCCAACAGGAAGCCGTTGGCCATTATACATTTTGACATAAAATGATATATTTTACAAACACAATGTATATAGAGATAGCACATTATCTCTGTAATGTTTAGGCACACTGACACCACACTTTGCATATGTCATTGTCCCTTACTCTAACCTATTGGTTGAAAGTGATATACTCACTAGTAATTTGATTTAATGGTTTATGTATATAACACATGTATATAATATATAATATAGTGGTCTCATAGACCACTGAGAGAGGTACAAGCCTTCACCTATAATAACGGGTATTTCTAATGCACATCGGTTTATTAAAATGGTCCAAATGTGTTGTAGTTTCAGTTTTAGTCAACTATTTATTCATAAACCAACTACAAACCTAGTATGCCTAAATAGTTTAATTAATATACATCTCACACATATTATTTGCAATAACACCATGTATTCTGTGCTGAACTTGCTTGACATTTTTATTTTTTATGTGCAAAGCTGCTTTGAAGCAATGTAATATTGTGAAAAGTGCTATATAAATGTAATATGAAATTGAATTGAATTGAAGAGGAGGGCCATCTTGCAATTGTGAATGTTCATGGGCAGTGAGGAGGGAACGTCACTATGTGCACAGTCATCAGCCAATGAGAGATACTCCACTACCATGCCATTCTTGGATTCTATAACACAGAGTTCCTCCTTGGTTTCCAAGCATGTGTTCCAGCTTGACCAGAAAGAGCCAGCACAACCAGATCAGCCTCACTACATTGTTTTGGATAACATCAGCTTCCATTGCGCTGCTCTGGTTTGTGACTGGCTTACTAATAACCTGAGGTTTTCCAACATCTTTCTACCTGCATACTTTATCTTTCTAAACCCAATAGAGGATTTTTTTCAGCATGATGCTGGAAGGTATAGGATCAGGAATTTGTTGTGTCGTTTTGTTTAATTGTGTTTATCGTATGAAAAGGTTTTTGAGGTGAGAACCACAAGCAATATACCTTATCATTTTTTTGTAGTATTGTTTTTAATTTATCTCACCAATGTGTAAGACTATGTTGTAGTGTATGTGTTTTTGTGTGGTGTCATTGTGTCATGTCTGGTAACAAGGTTTTGTTTTTCATGAAGATTGAGTGGTTTTGGGTGGAGAGCTTCATTTGACCTGAAAATGTGAAGCTTGGGAATTTGGTTGTGAGATTATGGATTTATGTTTAGAGTTTTGGGGAAAGGAGTTTGGGGAAAGGAAATATGTTTAAGCAATTGAGAAAAACTGTAATAAACCTCTACTGTAGTACCATACAAGCAAGAAACTAAAAGCCAGTGTATCCTTTGTGTAATAGTGGTGTTTGCTAAAACACTTTCTAATTAAAGTTTGCCACTTTTCCAAGAAGCTAGAGATACCTACCTAATACCTTACCTAATAAGCTAAAAATATTAATTGTTATCTTTTACAAAAAGGTAAAAGAAGATATTTATCATTCAGGAACATATTTATTGACAAACTGTAGTTGTATGGATTACTTGTATGATGGATGGATGGATAGATGTGCTTTTTGGAGCTTCAAAATCTCAGTCACTATTCAATGCATTTACAAAGCTGGGAAAACTGGGCTAT
>JAZGTJ010012955.1:0-15432 GCA_036877575.1 Botia almorhae
ACTTTTTGCAATAAAATATTTTCATTTTCTGTTAGGCCACAAATTTCAGCTAGTCTTAAGAGGTCAGATATCACAAAAGTTATTACATATGACAGCTGTAACATTTTAAAGACAAGAAATTATCTTTGATGCAAAGTTAGTAAAGTGTATTACAATACAGCTGATTAAAGGATCGTTTTGTAGAAGTTTTGGTGGTTGCAATAATCATGCCCTATCACCAGAACAGCTAATAAGCTATTAAACATTTTATATACAATGACATACACATTTAAGAAATAGAAATTCACTTTAAAAGTAACAAATGGCATCCAATCAGGAAAAGATTGATGGCACCCTGTCCAATCACAGCATGTAACGCTACTCTTGAGAATACTGGAACCTTGCTGATATTTTTAATACAAAAACAGTATTTTATAACTAATACTAAAAATATTCATAAAACGATGAAGATAATTTGGATTAGTAGTTTTATATGTAGTTCCCTTTAATAGTAATAGATGCAGCTATAAAGGGCTTCATTTTAATATCCTAAATTACAGAATAATACTGTTCAGAGGTCTGTTAAGAGTACATGAACTGCTAGATTTATACCACAAATAATCACAATAAATCTCTGGGCTCATTAAACATGACAAAAGATAGATGCTAGACTCAGTGCACAAGAATATGGCAATATTACAGCATAACAAGAGGAATGTATCTTACATTTCATAAAGTATGAATCAAATCAAATTATAGTTAGGTGGAAACCGTTTCACACAGGAAACATCGTTTCTGGCATCAGGAATTGTCTGTTGG
This sequence comes from Botia almorhae, assembly GCA_036877575.1. Lineage (NCBI taxonomy): Eukaryota > Metazoa > Chordata > Actinopteri > Cypriniformes > Botiidae > Botia > Botia almorhae. Next base: position 799 of record JAZGTJ010012955.1, read on the forward strand.
TCACCATTTTGTAATGAAATTTTAAACATTATTGGAAATACAAAAAATCCATCTATACATATTTGAGTAGTTGATCTGTGCTGATTTTAAATCTCAGCGATTCTCGCATTTCACTTTCATATTAATCCTTTTAACACTTAAAACAATATATTGACAGTAACTACTTAATTTGCACTCTTGGGAACACAACATCTCTTTAGTTACTGTCCACTTTGGCCTGTGATGACACAGTTTCAGAGTTCGAGCCCTCAAATCTCTGGGAGGCAATGGCGGCCTGCTGGGACATACTTCTCCTGATAATATCTCCTTTCCTCCAGAGTGTGATCTCCTGTTGGGAATGATCAAGAACGTGAAAACAAAGACACTCATATCTCAAAACCTTCAAATGCAGTGACAAATTACGTTGCATGGAAAGCCAGACCTGTTGTTTGAAGTATCGTCGCTCTTCCTCATCTATAAGGACGAGGTTCAGGTAGTAACGCACGGAGAACTTTTTGTTTACGTCCCTCATAGTGGGTGTCAACTCATATCCAGCAAGAAACAAACGGATGGGAATTGACTCGCCTTAAAAGAATTCAGGAGCAAAGACATTAAAATGCTGGTAGACAAAAGGCCACAAAGATAAACATGGACATTATGTACTATATAGTATAACACAAGCATACAGATGTTATCAGTATATGTTATTCTAACCTCTCACCGGTGCTCCATCCATGATCTCATATTTGGCGATGGTGTCATTTTCGTGGTACACGCTGGGTCCTGTGCCAGTCGTTTCTCGTTTGATTATATCGATTTCCATGTGCTTAATTTTTATTCTCACAAGAAGGAAGTAAATCTTCCCAACAATAACATCCCTCAGGTGGTATCTAACAGGGCAGATTTGGAACATCTCAGATTCTTCAAGACTAAGAAAATTACTTGTCACAAATATTCAGTGGAAAAAACAGACTGAATAAATCAGTGACTCACAAAAACATTAAAATAATGTCCAGGTCATATTTTATCTCAAAAACAAAGGAAAAATGAAATAACTAAAATAAAGTCTATTATTAAAACCTTTGGGATTATTTGCGTTATGACTTTTTTTAACTGCATCCACCAAAAAATGTTGCCTACATAAAAGAACAACAATAGGACTTTTTTAACACTGAAAGTAATGAGGATTTGGAAGAAAATGTTTCAAATGTCACAATGCAAGAAAGGTCTCACAAAAAGGTTTCATCTGCGTTATGCATATAATTAATGTATGATTCTCCCAGTATAGTTTTAACTCATATTTATAATTTGCTATAATTTACTGTGACTCTTACTTGGATTTGTTGTATTCAAATTCAATATGGAGACAATCTTCAATTCCAACTTCCATCTTGATGGAGGAGTTGAGCTCTGGGTATGTGCACAGCGTCTGCACAACAATATCCATCTCTTTAACGATATCATTAAGTCTTCTGCTCACTGTCGCTCTAAGAAAGTATCTAGGGACAACAACCAACGTTAAGAGGTACAATAAACGGCATGTAATGCAGATCATTTTATTAAATGCCATAAGGGAAAGAAACGGGAATAATTCCATAATTCCCAACTTCACGCTATGCACCAGCTTCCGTAGCAAAGAATCAATGGACAGATTTACCTTAGTTTCACATTCTGGCCGGTGTAAGATTCATAGGGCTTTTCCACATGGGTGAACTCAAAGTCAAACGTCTGAGACTGTGAAAGCTCACCGGGTCGTGCAAGATCTTTAACTAAAGACACAAACTCATGGTGGTTCCCTCTATCATAGTACAGCTCTGAGAATAAAAGCATACGATTTTGTCATTATTAACAACATTTGAGATTGTCCACATATTACGTCCATTCACAGATATAAAACTCACCAATCTGTCCGACAAACTCGATTTTGATCCCATAATGTTCAAGTCTTTTTCCAGGAGTCTTGAGGGTGACGTTAACTTTCCCACTTACAGTTTCACCATCATAAAACAGGAAATATTTGTCCTTCTTCCCATCTTCGGTTTTGTGCTCAACTTTCTTCCTCGTCTCGGCGTCATTCAACACTATGTCGATCTCCGCGCTCTGTCCGAAGCCGAAGAAGCTCATATCTGATGGACCTGTCTGCTGTCACTGCTGTATGATCATAGATCACCTGATTGACAGCTGCTGCGTTCAGCTACAGGTGGCTGTACGGTCTTCTGTCACTTTGATATTTTTGATCAAGTGAGCTTTAAAAGTAAATGCATTAGCTATCTGATGGTATAATATTACTGATCTAATAAAAGTATCAATACGTTAAGCGTGCAATTGACCGCATAGTTATTTGTAACCTAATAAAGTAGCTCAATTCTTAGCAGGACCGCAGCCAGGAAGGATATTTGTCCATAAAATAGTTTCCCTTTCCATCCACTTCCGGGATCTTCCCGGAGGTAATATTTCAAAATAAAAGTCCAAGTGCAATTCATAATAAATGTCACAACGAAATGCTGAGATTACATAAAATAATGTGCTCAGTTAATGTAAGAACTTCTTTATTATCAAAGAACAATAATTAAGGGAAACTGATTACATGACCACATTAACTGTATACAACAATGGTCACTTCCTTTTAACTGTACCTGAGAAATACTGTATTCTAAGCATTGTAGAATGAATTATTTCATTGTAGTACAATAGTATAATGTCATAGAGTGTTTAACATCCCTGGGGGATTGCGATTCAGTTGATCTTTTATCTATAATAAAGTCTTTTCATTTCACGTCACACAACGCATTACAGACAATACAAAAATAACTGGATAACAGTTTAGGATTTGACAAAGTTTATAATAATAATATAATTTTGAATATTTAGCATATACATTCAACATTTAACCATAGCTGGAATGTCAGTTATGCTGTCGTATAATATTGTTTTATAGTAATTATAAATTCAAATGCATAATTGTTCGGAAACAGTGTGGCTGTAAATAAAAATGTACATTGAAATGATCTCCCAACAAGTATAACACAATAAGATGTTATATTTGTTCAGAGATTGAATATATATTTATATCCCCACTCAATTATAAATTTGCTTAGGCATTAACCACTAGTCCATTTGATTTGCCTATTATTTCATATAAATAATATACGGTGACAGAACACAGTTGAATATTAGTAACAGAACATCTTTATGATATACTGTATTGTTTCCATAAACAGTCTGTCAAACTGTTCATTAGACAGTGGGACACGCCATGAGGAAGACTAATATAAATTGTCATAGTGGATCAAAATTGATAGGTGAGTATCCCAGTTCAGCTGCTAGTATTTTGAAACAGACAGCAAAGGTCCAATAACATATGTAGTCACATAAGAACATAACTGTTATATACATACATTTCAGAATTTAACATTAATGGAAAAAACAAAATGAAAGACAATGCTTCCATATAACCATATTTTATTGTTTTACATGACCCACAGTCTATTTAGCTACTACTCTTGAGTGAACTACAGTGTATGCATGTACAGTGTTATAAACAGATTAAAACAATGACACCGAGTCAAAAAACCTGGACAATATGTCCAAAACGTATAAAACAATTATAAAGCATTGAAGGTCACTTAAACACAGAAATGGCACTCTGAAAAACCACAAGTGCATAATCTGTATCTAGAGGATTATTTCAAAAATGAAACGAAGTAAATTAATCATCTTGCACAACCAAGTCTACTGACTTTACAGAGATGTTTGATTAAATCTCAAACTAAAATGCTACAGATTTATAGTAAATGAACTAAGAAATTGTAACAATTTACTATAAGGCAACAAATAATCATGTAGCTACTAGTGTCTGGGCTAATACATCAGGATTGTGCAGAATTGACTCCCATTCAATCCAAGGATGTAAATTTGAGTTGAATTAGTCTGTCTATCTTTAAGACCTATAAAACCTTCAAACTTTTTAGTGAATTGAAGCATGTATTAGTTCAGATACCATTGAATTATTATTTGTGCCTTGTATAGTAAAGCGTTGCCTTAAGATAGAGTACTACACATAAAATCCTCTTGTCAAAAGTGACCAGTTAAAACAGTCTTGGCATGGCATTATACACACTTACACTGACTGCGACACGGTTCTTCATAGTCAAGGTTAATTCAGTGTAAAATATAGTCATATTTAATTTGAAGACACAATGAATCATCTCCTGCACTTCAATTATGTGGTAATAATAAAATACAGTAGCACCTGGATGTGGTTTAGGTCTTTTGAAAATGTGTTAACCTGCAGTCTATCACTCCCAGACTTAAAACCTTTTCTTAGTTTTTAAATTAAGTCATCTGTGATTTGTTGAAACGGGGTTCTGGAACAGCTGTGATTGTGAGATTTTTTCACCTGACAAGATGCATGTAATATTTACAAATCCGAGCTTTGTTCAATTCATGAGTATTCAGTTTTTTATATATAAACAAATTTGTATTAGATTCCGGTCTGTTTTAAAACAAAACAAGGGAAGTAAAATGTCCCTGTGTAACACAGTAGCTCTCAGGTTTTGTAACAACTTTGGCAAGCTAAGACGTTTATGCACCTTTGTATTAAAATGCACAACTGGACAGCTCACAAGTCTCTCATAGCTGATTTGTTCTTCTCCTCTTTGATTTTATATGACAAAGGATGACTTGTGTCGGAAATGTCCCTGAAGAAAAACAATGAAAGCAATAATACGTAGCTTAAAGATCAATATGACATATGTCTTACCAGCAATAATAAAACTTTGACAGCAATAATAAAAGAAAATATTGACAATAAAACAAGCTGTAACATGACTTAGGATAAGATACTATAAATACAACCAAATCTTGTCTTACCTCATCTGGGCTGGAGTAATCCATCCTACTGTCATGTTGGGGTATTTTGTAACTTTAATGAAACCAACAGCATTGCATTCTTACGCAACAATGTCATATAAAACAACTTCACATGTCAGACTATATCAGATGCTCCAAATAACAGACCAAAATATCCATTTATAGTATATAACCATTTACCATTAATATCTATTAATGCTGTGACTGATATATAACATTTATTTGTTGGTTATGAGACTTTTACTCACTTAGGTTCTCTGTGGTCCTTACAGGAGCAGCAGCCAATTTTCTGAATCTGACAGAGTCCCACAATGACAAAAATAAAGGCTGCCACTCCGCCCAACACCTTCAGGGTTATCCCCATAATGTCCAGATCATCTAAAAAGAGCAGTAATGACAGATTGATTACCATAATATCCCTGACAACCATTTCTCATGTAGCACTAAACTAAGACGAATTGCTACTGCATTGCTATGCAGCTAAAGAGGAGCAGACTAAAGACCCACACTTACAGACTTTCATGGGCTGTGGGCTGCACTTGGAGGTTCCTGCCTCGTTCTTGGCCTGGCAGTGATATTCACCCGCATCTTCTTTCTTCACTGACCGGAATTTCTGTTGAAAATATATATTTACAAACAGTTACAAATATAATAGAACTGATATAGAACTGAAGGCCACATCATTTAAGCTCAATTCATTTCTCTTGATTTAGATAATGTGAGGACTTCGCTCAATGATTTAAAGTATACATTCCCTTAAACACTTACTAGTGAACCAGTCTCAGCGTTCATGGTATATGAGGAATTGTAGAACTTGACGCTGGTTTTTGGGTCCTCTGGTAGTTCTTCGTTGTTCCGGAACCACTGGTACTGTGACTGAGGAAAGCCCTCATTCTCAATGCAACGCAGTTCTGTGGTGGAGCCTACTGTGACCGCCTCTGGCACGCTGCATCTGGGCGCTACTGGCTTCACTGCAACACAGCCACAATATGTCAACAGCTTTCCTCATTTGTTTACATATTAAAAAGTATATCATACTGTTTCCTTTTCCCAAAACAAATGGGGAAGAGATGATGCTTTAGTTACGGATAAAGAATACTGTCCATTGAAATCAGTGTTATGCTTTGTGGCATTAAATGCACTCTCTGCTTTATGCTCCAAATAGTAGGATGATGATTGTTATACGAGACAGTTCTGTGCATCCAGAAATCATAGAAATCATGTTGACCAGCTCAGCGGATTCATTCTGCCCTCAGGCCAACAGAAACCTCTTTTCCTGGACAGCCCAGTCAGCGCTCACATAAGGTGGTTCAGCTCTACAGTACTGAGAACCGCATCTAAGAACAGTACTGAGAACCGCATCTGAGAACAGTACTGAGAACCGCATCTGAGAACAGTACTGAGAACCACATCTGAGGACAGTACTGAGAACCACATCTGAGAACAGCACTGAGAACCGCATCCACTGGTTATGTGCGCATAAATCACACATATGTTATTTCAACATTACCTCTTACAGCGAGACTAATTAATATTTCATCAAAGGGCTTCTGGTCATCGATGGCTGCGACCTCACAGCGATACTGTGCCGAGTCTGATCTGCTAGCATTCAGAATCAAAAGATTGGCCGGTTCCCTCAGCATTGCCCTGTGCTCCAAATCACCTGAGAACATAAAGCAGCTTAGCTGAGTTTAAAGGGATAGTTCACCCAAAAATGAAAATAATCTCATAATTTATTCACAATCATGCCATCCCAAATGTATATGACTTTCTTTTTTCAGCTGAACATAATCAGAGTTATGCAAAATAATATCCTGCCTCTTTCTAGCTGTGCAATACCATTGAATGGATACCACTGTTTTGAGGCTCCATAAGGCTTGGAAGAAACACGACAATGTCAGAGACACGCAAGAACCAATGAGATTCAAAATTATCAACGTTCCGCCATATTTGAATTTAGCGTTCTGATCTATTGGTTTACATGGAAATGTGATGTTTTGTTGACTTTTTTCTCATACACATTGTTTTTACTTCGGAAGTTATATTAACCCACTGAAGTCATTTTGAAACGTTGGTCTCATTCAATGGCATATTCTGCAAAGAGGCAGGATATTATTTATTATAACTCAGACTGTCTTAGAAAGTTATATACAACTGGGATGGCATTAGGGTGAAAAAGTTGTTCTCATTTTTGAGAACTACCTCTTAAACTTAGCCTTTTAAATTCTGACAACAACTAAATGATATTGAATATCTTTAAGAGAGTACATAAACAGAATACATTACCTGAAATTTTATTTTGGAAATACACATAGCTGGGAACACCATTTTTAATTTTTTTCCATTCAATTCTGGGATTGTTTGTAGAAATCGACTCTATCAGGCAGGTCAACTCAATCGCTTTAAAGAGAAACAATAAAACTAATTGTTACATCAACTTACATGAACACCAATTCAATGGACACAGTATCTGATGAGACTGACAAAGATTCAACTTACACTCAAATTCATTTGCCCACACAGATTTTTCAGTTGTTCTGAGTATTACAGCCAATGCTGTACTGTGGCCTGCAATAGACAACAGAGATATCAGCTAACTTCTTAATAACTTTAGCCATTGTTTACAATCAATCATACAGATATAGAAATGCAATCTTATTTTTTTTGCCATTTGAATTTTTGCATTGTACCATAATTTTTATAATTAGGCCGTTTCCCTCCGATTTTTATTGAAGACAAATCTAATCTTATTACTGTAAAAAATAAATAAAATTGATGTATTCATCATGGTAGTGCTGGCTTTCATTTCTGCTGAATTTACAATTGTATTCTGGACAGGCTTATTGTCTTACTGTATTACTGTAATGCAACGGTTCCTAAAGATTTTGTTTCTAAAAAATGAAGCTGCTGAAAACATGCTTCCTAACATTCCAAACTGTTAAAATAATGACCTTGATTTATTTACAATTCTTTAACTGCTGTTTTGATGTTGCTCTTTTACATAACCTTTGCAAATTCTTTACTTAACCTATGTTCTACATTCTGTAATGTTAACGGTAAGCATACAGTAATGAAACATTATACTGTACATAAATACTCTCTTGGGAAAACTGTACCCAGAACGAAGCAAATTTCTGTTGAAAATCCATAAAGCTCCTCTGTTTTTGGTTTCAGTCTGTCTACACCAACTATAAAAGGCTAAAAACAGTGTGACAAAATGAAAAAAAAAGTAAAACAAACTGTCCCTATAGACTCACAAGTTGAGAGAGTTTAGAGCATTTGCTCCTTTAAGAGGCTTTTTCCACTGATGTAAAATCATATGAAAGCCAATCTTATGAGTATATTTACAGTCATTCATAATAATCTAATAAATTATAATAATAATAAGTAATAATCTTCCCTTAGATTATAATCTTACCGTATGGATTTATACACAAAATGCTGAGACTCAAAATACCAGAAACCAAGCGTCTGGATAATTTACCATCACCTAGACTGCCTGAACAAGCAATAGTTCAGGATTTTAGATGATTCTAGTACAAATCAGTCATGCACAACTGTGAAATGTAATTCTGTTGTATTTAAAACGCTGCTGATGGGAGACCAGAGCAGAGATATATTGTCACAGCTGTATCTGACGGTTGTAAGGTTTCCTGTGTCTTTCCCTTTTGCATGCATCACAATCTATTTTTACATCCACTGTTGACATTTCCCCATTAGACAAGCTACATTATCCACCACTGAGAAGCATATGCTCACTTCATGAAAGCAATGACCACATTATAAATTTTACTATTCACATTAAACTGAATAACGTTTATCTGTAATATTAATTGTTTAGTTAAGAAGTTAAAAGAGCAGCGAGGCTAATGTCATGTTGAAGGAGTCATTTACTATTATTACAAACACAAGATGTTAGACAAGCTACATTATTCACGAATAATAAAAGCAATAATCACGTTATAAATTTTTCTATTTACATTAAATTAAAGAATGTTTATTTATAACAGATAAACATGTATCTATATTTTTAATTGTTTAGGAAAGAAGTTAAAGAAGCACGCGAGGCTAATGTCATGTTGATGGAGTCATTTACTAGTATTACAATGGGAGTTCTGCTAAATATGTAGCAATGAATCATAATCAGAACTAATATTTTGTATTTCTAAACCTAACACGATATTTGGGTAATCATTTGTGTATATGACACAATTGTTTAATGGCGTATTTTCTGGTTAATTACGGGATAAAGGCTGATTGTCATAACATTGACCAGAAGTGCTACCCTAGACTTTACAAAGAACTGACCTTAAAAGAAGAAAAAAAAATAGTAAACGAGAAAGAGAGAGAGAGAGAGCGAGAGAGGAGGGGGTGATCTTTGACATAAAACATTCCTTTAAATATGCCTGTTTACAAAAGCTTTCTTCAGCTCTTCTCTTTAAACGCTTATGACAATTCTTACATACAAAAGAACATTCACAGAACTAAGTGAAATCAGGATAAAGTGAAAGAGCTTAAAAGAGCCCATTTAAAACACTTGGGTATTCAAGACACTCTGGCCAACAACCGCTTCTTTTGAATTCAAAGAGCAAGTCTAACAACAGATGAATGTAGCTACACCTCTTCACACATCAGGCATCTTGCACAAAGCCTACATTGTGCAGACATTAAATATAAAAGGTCCATTTCAACAGTGAAAAATAACACCGCATCTCTCTCAGTATCTCTCACAGCAAAATAATTCAACAATGAATAAAGTTTAACAGTAATACATTTAATAGGATCGAAAGTATTTGGCGATAAATACACAGAGCTGCATGACTATTATACAGCCAGAGCAAACATAACCACGACAGGCATGCTGAAGAATACAAAATAGAGCAAACCTGGCTGTAAAAACTGTTTTTTTCTAAGAAAGCCACAGTCTACGATGCCCAAATCTCTTATATGTTGCCGTATCAAGACAGGCAAATCGCCAGGTCTTTGTATCATGTTCATTAACTGCAAACAATAATTAAAATATAGGCTATTAATCCAACACCGGGGATAATAAAAACGCCTAACTACAATGAACCCGAGCTTACACTAAATTCAGCCTGGCGTTAAATGGTAAACTGGCTGACGATAGTAAAGCAGCGGCAGGGGTCAGCTGTGAATGCCACAGAAATACAATTCGAACTACTTATTTATAACGAATAAGAGATATTACTTACAGAGCAGGGAAAAGAGCACCAAGGAAACAGTTTGACACCCGATCGCCATTTTGAGCCTATGATTTACATGCAAATTTGGTTTAGCTGTCCAGACGATGAGGTGGACAATCTGGTGGATGCTGCCGCTGATGAGTTTCCATAGCTACAAGGACATCGAAGCGGAAGACGGGGAGGGGCTAAGCCAGCACACGTGGACTTCCGGTTGTTGGTGAACATCAACATATTTACTGAATAAATTTAAACAGGGTATTAAATAGCACTTAAATAGTACTGGGTTCTAAAACCAGTATATTTTATATTTTGGTAGTAAGCATTATGGTTATTTTTATTACGTTTCAGTTTCAGTTTTGGATCGTTCATTTTTGCCTATCGTTTTTAAAATGGACAGGCAGGTTGTAGAGGATGTGTTTTAGATATCAATGATTATTGTGGCCCGAACAAAATGTGTACAGAATCATTTTCACAATTCACCACTAGGTGGCAGTGTTAGAAAGGATGTACACAGTAAGGAAAGTTTCATGCGACAGAACGCCACCTTAAAACAATTTTCAACTAAATTTAAACATTATACCCAACAAATAAATTATTCCTTTCAAGTGTACTACTTTCTTTCTGGTAATTCTTTCTTTTGTTTCCCATCGCAGAATATTTCAGACCTGTCAAGCCTATTTGTTTACATTGGCATTTATTTTCTCAGCATGTGTCTTGAAGACGTTTTTATCTGTAAGACACTGCAGTGCTCCAGCAAGTGACTTCATCGGTTGTAAAATAGTGAAGGTCAGACGTTCTTTACCTCAAAGATCTTTATAAACAACAGATGATTTCGAAAGCTAACTGAAGGGATTTTCACAGAAAATTGTTAGAGCTGTTCTTTGGAATTCAAAACAAGGCAGTAACAACATCTGTTTCAGTCCCAGTTAAGAAATCTCACACCTTAAATGACACCTAGTAACACCTTTCTGTCATAACTCTCAATATTGACATGAAGTCACTGTTTCTCTTATGTGCTTATTTGTATGTTTTAAATAGTAACATATTTAGAATCTGCCATTAAATTGCCTATTTACCCTTTTGATGTATAAATTATTAATTATTTAGCCATTTATTTTTCTCCACAAAGGGAAAGAACAATATTCCCTTTAAAACGAGAATATAATAATTTTGTATTAAAAACACGTTTTATTTAATAATTTGAATTTCAAAATTATGAATGATTTGAATGAGGAATTGAGAGTTATACGTCTATCCAGGGCAATACCTTGGTTTATCACTACGCAGTCATCAACCATGTTGACATTGTGTTCAACATACAAGATGTTGAACACAAAGGTGTATAAAGAAGACAGTAATACAGAATTTTAAGTAAGGGTCAAAATTATAATAACGATCCATGGTGGTTTGGATGCTTTTTGGAAGGCTTTTAAAGGTCAGTTAATTATGCATTATGTATTATGTGCATTTTAAATGTATTATTTACCTGGTAAGTTATGCATGAGTTTTTCTGCTCTGCTTTAAATGATTTACGGCATTTTATAATTGAGTCCATTATTCACTCAGTGGTGTCTTCTTCCTGGGGCTCGATTCACACTGAGTCTTAGTTTATTATGTTGACAACGAATAAGACAATGCATCTTATCAGTTTTCAGAGTACAGCACAGGATACTGTATCTTTTGCATGCCTAATTCCAGACTTAATTTAACCAGATAAGCATCTTATTCTAAAACAAACCCTTTGCATTTAGAAACCCACTCTCGCCCCTGGAGCACAGCCGAATAGACAGCCTGCAATCACACCCCTTCTGCCACTGTTGCACTGTGTTTGCACACATGCTGACCAAACTGTCCGGCGCTTTCGCTGCCTGTTGTGTCTGTTTAACGTGTTTCAGCATTAAAGCTTTGCAACAACAACATCTTTAGAGATTCATGCATGATGCATGCTTTGCTATATAATGTATAATGTGCGATGACTTGAATACATATTTACATGTGCGTGCATTCGGAATGTCTTCTGATTTACTGTAGAATCATTCGATGGCGCACATGAATTTGAAGATCATTTTAACAGCTACTTGATCTGCATCAACAGAATGTATGTGACCAAGAAACCATGGCAACCATCTCAGGTGCTCTGGTAAGCTGGAAACAAGGCCAGGGGAATGCGTTTCACAAGCCCGTATTAGTGTTAAATGGTGTTACACCTCGCTATGTGCTATGTGCTATGTGCTGTTTACCAACATTGATAATGAGGTTACAGGTAATAGGAAGAACATCTATCTTTGGATAGTTTATACTAATAGGCAGAATCAAATGACCAGTGCTTTGAATGGACCTCCGTTGAGGGTACAACAGGATGGTACCACCAACACAGCTGGCTTATTATAAGACACATCATTACAGGATAAAGTGGTTTAGAGATTTAGTCATGGGTATTTAGTTATTCATTTCAGTCCCTATATATATATAGGGATATAATATATATAAGGATTATATAATATATATATATATATATATATAATGATTTTGTAGTGGACAGGATTACACTTATAAATACCTCACTAGCACCCACAATTGGATGTTTTGTCTGGCTTTTTAATTTGCATTAATCTATGCAAAAAACATAAGCACCAGAAGATGGGTTTGGTTAAGCCAGGTTTTATTTGTCATGCCATTAGGTCCCTTCCATCACACTGTGGTTACATTAGGCAGTTCACACACCTTCCTGACAGCATGTTTCTAATGTTTCATGGTTTCTTTGGTTGCTTGGTAACAGTGGATATTTGCCAAGGCTCATCTTATGGTGCTCAATTTGACTGTAGTGGATACACAGCATTTCCCAACTGAGTTCAATTTCTGACATCATTACTACAATACACACAGTCAATTGCATAATGCTCAGCAATTAAACAGCATTAGACTGAATTAAACCTGTAATATCAGTTAAAATGGTCTTTCAATTGGTGTGGTGCATTATGGCACTGTTAGTTCCATATGCATTTTTCATAATATTTGTTTTTTTTTAACTAGACATTAAGACACACCTTTGGCAGCTTGAGAACAGTGTCAGAGAGAACAGTAAACCCAACCAACAGAAACACTCTGGCAGTAGCACTATAATGGAGATCAGCCAATGAGATTCCAGATCAGTTGGTCAGCAACCAATCATAAAATTAGGTTGAAAGCTTTTCAGATATCTTACTTGTTTCAAGAACACACTGCTCTCTGAAGAAGCTAAAATGATGCTGTTTATCAATTCAGAATAAACAATAATTAAGATCAACACAAATATAAATCTTGTTTGAGCAATTCAATGTCAAATCGTGAAAAACTTTCCTTGCATCATTTTTATACTGTTGGAAAAAACTGGAGAAAATTATGGAGGCAACACAGCAATGAAGCTTAATGTAAAGACAAACTTTATTCCATTCGGAAAACATAAATCATCTACATTATTATGTAGATGCATTATGCATTTTAAATGATTATTTTTAGGTTATGGGTGTCTATTGCTAGCACATTGACTTACGTAAATAACAGGTGACACTAACAATCACAGTTTAATTTACACAGATGTATTAGAATTTATACAGATGTGTTGCTACTCTTTTCTAGCAGCTGTAATCTTTATATTGTGTGATAAACCTCATCAATTTAAAGTGATTAATCTGTTAATGTTCACCTGGTTCACATGGTGTGGTGCCTACAAGCAGCAGAATGATTGTCAAAGTGCAGTGCCGTCTGTTTTATCTGCTTCACAGCATTCATTATCCTAGATAATTGCTTTCTCATGGGACAATTTTGTTTCCTTGCAGGCTGAGCAGACCACAAAGGACAACTGTCTGAGAAAATAAAGCTTTGCGGTCTGTCTGTACAGAAAGTTTTAGTTTCTTTTTAACAATGAAAACTGGGTTGCTATGTTTCTGTCTGCTGGAAATAGAAAACTTGACACGAGGAAAGACATGGCTGAGATTTAGAACTGGTTGGCTACTATTTGTTTAACGTTTGTAGCTAATGTCCTTCAACCACAGGATTGCGCAATAACACGCACTATTAATACACCGCGCTTCCTAAAGACTATACAGCAATGAGTGCATCAGACCAGAGTTCTTGACATGTGTAATGAGAGAAATGTTTGGTGGTTCAGAAGAAACAGCGCTGATGACGCTTGTCTCCAGCCACACCCATTGCTTTAGCGTGCGTGTGCACACGTTGGTGCACTTTTTCCATCAAAAATGTCATGCTCAGAAAAAACGTGGATGCACAACGGAAGTTTGCCGGCATAGTATAAATAATGAATCCCCATTGAAAGCTCATAAACACCGCGGTCTTTTTTCACGAATGTCTTGCCAGATCCAGAACAACATATGTGTGATTCAAAAAGACGCACAATAGATAAGATCCCAAGAGGCGCGGACTTTGGTTTCTGTTAATGCGCATGATACTGCAGCAGTTGTACTACATCAGTACACTCCAACTCACCTTGAATAAAAGGGTCTGCCGTGCCATTTTACTACCAGGGGGCGGATGATTAACCAATACACGCCCCAACGCTGCTCAACGTTGGCCAATCAGA
>JAZGTJ010012956.1:0-15430 GCA_036877575.1 Botia almorhae
TTGTCCTCAAAAAAACACAAATCGATATTATCCTTCATGTCCACAGCACAACATGGGATGTGTTTAACGCTTAAAGTTAGGGTAGGCGATTTCTGAGAGGCTAGCAAAAGCAAACAAACTTTAAAAGCGCAAGATCCCACCCTCCCCTCAGAGCGCTCTCCTTAGCCACGCCCCTCCAATACGCATGAACGCGAGTCCAATACATAGTCTGACTAGCAAGTAGGACATCCAATAGTACTAGTGAGGCTCGTCTTAGCAAACACCGCTAATAAGGGTGCATGTATCTCAATGCATGTGAGATCATTCATCCATGAGATAATCTTCTACCCTCAGATCCATTTTATTTTACCACATACAGCCGTGGTCACACTCTCTCACACATGCGTTCATGCAACCAAACAGTGTCTTATAAACACAGAAGGCATTCCTCGCTGCATGTTTATCCGTACAGCAGGGGCGAAGTTATTTTTGTACCTCATATTGGACTGTTTTTATCTGGTTTCTGAGATGAAACAAAGACACTGTACATCTGACAGCATGACGTTATCAGCTGTAATTCGTTCTTTTTTAAATTATCATATTGGCTTATATTAAATAGATTAGGCCAATAGAGGAAACAGATTACTGTATATTAGACCTTATTTTTAAATTCAAACTCCTATGTATTTGACAGATGCTTTTATCCGAAGTGACTTACATTCGCCGGATAAATTTTATTAGTACCTGTGGGCCCTGGGGATCGAACCCACAACCTTCGCGCTGCTAACACAATGCTTCACCAACTGAGCTACAAGAACACAAAGTTTAAAAGCACTAAACTGCCATCACTTGTACAGTACACTTCTGTATTTTGACAAATGATTTCACTTACTGTAAACCATATTTACTGTCATTTAAAAACAGAGAAAACAATAAAGCATTATAACACCGTCCATCTAATTGGTTAGCAGCTTTAACAATAATTATCACCTGTTGTAAAGGCCACAATTACATGATTAGTAAATACTTCATCAAACAATCCCACGTCTTCACTGTGATTCTAGAAAAGCATCGTTCTTGAATTGTGACACTGTCTGCTGGTGATATGAGGAGTGGAGATGTAACGTCTCAATGCATTAGCTCTGAATCTCTGAATCCTCTACCTGTCTGCGTGACAGCAGAACAGATCGCTGGCTGGTGGCAGTTTTCTGGCTCTACACAGGCCTCACACCTGGACAGGAATGACATTTCTGCCTGCTATTTATTTTTTGGCTGTGGCTTTGTCTTCCACAGCAGCTATTCCTCTGAGCTCTGCATTCCATCTGCCAGCAGATTTCTGCACGGGCAGGTGATTTGCGATAACAGCCGAAACTATTGTCATGAAACTAAACTCAAAACACACAATACAATCTATTTATTTGCAGACTTTTTTATTCATCTGATTATGAGGCAAAATTTGCAGAATATCTTCAAAATATGGTAAAATGGGAGATGAAATACTGTACAGACACCACACTCCTATTGGTAGCCATAAAACAAAATCATAGACCTCGTACAATCAGCATGACGGATGCTAAAACATAGATGCATAATGAAAAACTGTTTTAAAAGACTAAATGATTTGGTAGATCTGTATCAACGCATGGGTCGTGTGCCACTAAAACTTTCATATGCTGTTGTTGGCTCTCTAAAAACAAATACAGGCATAGCGCATGAATTTATCGCTGTGCTTTGGGGGCGTCAAGCCAGTCTGTGTTGATAAAAGTAGTCGTAATGTTTACGACATCTCCAAAGGTTAGATTTACTACACACACTCTCACACACACACACACACACAGGTCATAGCCACCATTTCTTGTCTATATACTCAAGGACTGGACGAGCCTATATACAACACAACATCACTTATGATCACCAATATAACACACACCTTGTGTCCTATAAAGTGCTCAACTCCGCTGGGTAGTGCAAGAGTAAATAACAGACAGGAAGGAGTAACCTTGACCGAACCATCTCACAAACACACACACACACACAGGGAAACATCTCTCCTGTGTGAAAGCGAGCTTGATTGAGAGGCTCTATTATGGATGAGCTTAACGGAAACCTCAGTGATGGATGACAACCCGCTCTAGTCACCTTCACATCCCAGTATCTCCCAGCATCCTCTCTGTCCAGTCGCCACCCCAAACCTGCTGACAGATGCAAAACACATCGGCCAGCCGGGATAAGGGGAAACGGAGCGAAGAGGGACCGAATGGAAAGGATATCCAGAGGACAGCAGGACATGCAACAGACAGAATTGAAAATCCATTTTCGATTTTTGTCTGAAATCTAATTTGTTTGTTTATGACGCTTGTGCATACTGTCTATCTTGTGTTTTAAGAGAAATATGCCATTTAGGATAAAGCTGGTGTGTGTGTGTACGTGTGTATTTTGCATCGATTCTGTCAGATGTTAAAAGTTACTGTGATTTATGGTACAGTAAATGCTTCAAAATCAGCGTAATGAAATGCTGGCGCGTTTCTTCAGTGTAATGAAATTTAGCAAAACACCACGTACTTTATATAACACTGCATACGCACCAAAACCGACAACATTTACTCTATTAATAAATCCTTTTTGGACTCTAACGAGACTTTACGATTAATGTAACCATGGTGACACGGGCAAACAAAAAATTATATTGTGGTTATATTTACATTAAGTGGTTTGTAACATATACAATTTATTGTCCACCAAGTTATATTTGTAAGTCCAATTGCTTAGAAAGGTAATAGCACAACTTCTCAACAATTCACACATTCTGAAGAATTGTTTGTGCCCATATCAGAACAATATGGTAGTCAAATGTTTCCAATGCCAACCAACAAACCAAATGTTTAATGACACAGTGAGGTGACCGTGTGCGGTCCACTTTGTATGTGTCCTGCATCGAGCGTGTGCGTGATTGACAGCGTCCCCGCGTGCGCCTCTTACCTGGTTGCTGAGTCATAATGAGCGCGGCACTGAGCGTGCTCTGAGAGGAACGGGGTCACCGCGGCAATGCCGACCGGCTGATGGGCACCAAATGAACAAATTATGACGCGGCCCCAGGATTGTGATGGGGTCAAACGCCCCCCACCCCGCGCTCCGCCCTCACTCAGCCCGCTCTCGCCCTCGTCCGCCCCCCGCTCGCCCTACACTGACAGTTCAATTTCCCTCCAACGCCCCACGTACGCCCCCCATTCGCCCCGTGCTAATTATGAATGAAAAGTTATCAGGCGGCTCCCCCGGGCGCACACTTAAACAGTATTTCAGAGCAGATCCGCACGTCAAAATGTTATTAGAGACGGGAGAAGCCGAGGCAGATAGCTCGTGCGCTGACCCCGGATCAGCTAAATACCACTGCTAACCATCCCAGAATGCATTGGAGTGTCTCTCTATTTCACACAAAGTTATTTCATCTGTATCTGTGCCGCCCAAAGTCACACACACACACACAGAGTCATGTCACATGAATATATTTTCATATATCTGCATGCGCGCACACACACACACACACACACACACACACACACACAAAGACCAGATGTGTGGTGCGACACCTAATAAACTACAACGTTTGAATGCATGTATGTGCGGGACAGAGAGAGAGACAGAGAGAGTGAGATGAGGTTTATCCGCCGTGACTAAGATTATAGCGGTCTGTAATGTATTTATGCATAGCATTGACTTTAAATAAGCTCTTTTCTTTCCCTCAATCTCACCCTTTATTTCAACTCTGATTAGTCTGCCCGCTGAGGCTCGTGGGTAGTATTCTAATGACCTGTGCCTAACAGCTTCGAGCTGCGCAGCGGGCCGGTCCTGACTAACCTGTCAATCAAAGCAGCAAGGCTGACACCACCCATCTCTCCGTTCAGCCCCCAACACGGTGATACAGGTCACCGGGGCAACCCCTGAATGATGGACAGGTGGAAAATAGGAATTCTGACAGATGGAGGTTGAAACCTATAAAAAGTTTTTTGGACTTGAGGAAATCGAGGATTGCGCCGTATCAACAATCAAAGCTGAGTCGTGGCGCTGTTATCGTGTTGGTTGTTTTTAAGCATACTTTGAAGTGATGTGTTTTTTTAATCAATAAACAAATAAATACTTGTGAGATATTGATTAATGTGGGGGGGGCTCGAAGTCGAAGATCTATTTGCTTTGAATCTCTGCAGGTAGCGTTAAAGTTGCATTTCTGAATGCGTGTATCTTATGAAGCAACGCAACAAATTAAGAACAGGAAAAACAAGGTCCAAATCCCACTAAGGATTAAGGAAATGACAGCAGTGAAGGTCTAAAGACAGGTGTGTGTGTGTTTGGGGTTGTCTGTGGGCCACTGGGATATTACAGTTCATGTGTCAATCCTTAAAGCAGAAAGACACAGATTGTATTTGGGAAGAAATGACCACACGCGCTTCATTCATCTTTTCCAGACGTCTCTCCCTCTCGCTGTCTTCTCACAAAATCCCTCCCTCCCAGACAAGCATCCTCGCGGGAGAGAAAGGAGCCGTCATGCCACAAAAGGTCAACAATCGCAAACGGCGTACAAACACACACACACACACACTCACACTCACAGTAGGAAAAAACAGGGAAGACTGAAAGAAAGACACAAAGCAACAGAAAATCCATACGACAATGAGACAAAGAGAAACCACAGAACATTTGAGTCTGTAGGAACAAAGCCTACACAACAAATGTCTGTATGGACACAAAAGAGGACTATAGGAGAAATAATACATCAACACAAAAGGTCAACGCAACACAAAATGTGTGGACACACACACACACGTACCTGTAAGGGCTGTGATGAGGCGGGTGAGATGGAGAGCCCCTGCAGGTCAGACAGTAGAGAGGGAGACAGGATGGAGCTCTTGGGTGTGGCTGCTGGTGTAGGAGAAACTGGAAACACAACTATACAACGTGAACACCATCATAACACAAGGACAACTTTACATAATATATGTAATGAAAGAACAATTAATAACAGACTCACAGTCGTCTAGATCAAGGAGAGAAACTTCCTTCTTTTGCTCAGCCTGGAGACACACAGACACACACACACACACACACACACAGAAGTATAAACATGGAGGCAGGACCTTGATGTCATCAGACATTATCAGCTGATGTTTTAGATGATCAGTACAGTATATACAGTATCAGGGCTTTCGAGTTAGTGTTAATTTAGTGCAATTAAACTAATTAAAATAAACAAACAACATCTATGACATTTTCAAGCCAGTTTTGTATTGTCCATTAAAGCGTTCATCTTCCACAATTACGTGCTGCAGAATTATATTCATTTGGCAGCATTAGTCAGAATTTCACATAATTAATTTCATTACAATGTTTGACAGCTCTAGTATAAACGCACACACACGCACACACACACAGTATTGGACACCTTGTGCTCTAGGTATCTTTGACCAGCGATAGTGGGCCGCCACTTTCCACACAGGAAACGCCACTGAAATTATTTATCAGCATTTCGGTATGATGTGCATGTATAACCCAGAGGTCATTCATGTGTCTTCAAATATGCATCTTACCTTTGTGACTGGTTTGGATGTGACGGGTTTAGACTTTGCTTTTTTCTTCTGATCTGTTCCTGAGTCTGAATCCAGTTCTGATCCAGATTCGGATCCAGATTCAGAGGCGCTCTCTGATGATGAACTTTCTGTGCCTGATTCACTTCCTGATCTGAATTCAGACTTTACAGCACTTCCGTTCTTCTGCTCCCTGTTAAAGTCACAAACCCAGACAGACTGAGAACAACGAATGTGAATCCAAGCTCTGTTTTCTAAAAACACTTGGCAATGAACAGCTCTAAATACATATATTAATCCACGCCAGACTCTCTGTTTACATTTACATTACATATATGGAATCGGCAGACTCATCCAAAGAGACTTCTGCATTTAAGTTATACATTTGATCAGAATGTGTGTTCTCTGGGATTCAAACCCACAACCTTTTGTGCTGCTCTACCAGTTGAGCTACAGACGACTATTATTAAATGAGTAACCATTACGAAAGCGCATTTACATGTCCAAAATTCACAAAGGGAATCTGCTATCAGTGCAACAGAGAGAGAGAGAGAGAGAGAGAGAGAGAGAAATGTTGGCTAAATTATGAGAACGAACAGTGTCTGTTTAATTGTGAGATGATTAATTTGGCCTTTGGATTTTATTTGCTGTGTACAAGTCGTGCATACACACACACACACACACACACAATCACTGACTCACTCACACAAGCAACATTAATGTGAGTGTGTGTGTAAGCGAGTGAGTGTGTGTGAGTGTTAATGAGAGAATTTCACGGTACTTGAGGAGGAAGCGTTTAGTGCCTTAAATTACACAATGATGAAGAGAACAGCAAACAAAGAATAAGTATCATACGTGTGTGTGTGTGTCACTGGTGTGAGCTTTTTAATTACAGCCACTAATGAAAGCAGCAGGTCAACAATAGGAAGACTAAACAACAATCAACACAGCAGACTGTGGCTCCGTTCCAAAACCTACTGAGCTACCTACCGCCTACATACAGTGGACAACTCTCTTCTAAGGCAGTATTCTAACAGAGAGGAAACACTATATAGGATATAACTGCTTTAAATCTCTCACTGTTTGGGCGCACAAATAATACTCCACATGGGAGACTCGACTCAATTATTTCAAATAATCTGGTGTTAGCGTGATGCTAAACTAACAATGAGCTTGATGGAAGCTTGTGTACAGCAATGTTAATGACACATGTGTAATGGTCAATCTGGGTGTCTCTGAGTGAGTGTGTGTGTGTGTGTGTGTGTGTGCAAAACATGATTGCATTTGTATTTTCTGAGCCTGTAACAGCAATCGAATCCTAATTGTTGCTAGTCTGCATATGTGTGTGTAATGTGTGTGAGAGAGAGAAATAGTGCGTGTTTATGTGTAAACGTGTGTGTGTGTGTGTGTGTGTGTGTGTGTGTGTGTGTAGATGAACAGATGGTCAGTGAGATTATTGATGCCACATTTTATTAGTCACGTTTTATGCTGCGCCATACACACGCAAACACACACTCAATTCACTCATTATTTCCCGCCGATATAAGTTCTAAAATGTACACATCCACTTATATACACCTATATACAGTCAAAATCAGAAAGCTAAACAAACATACCAACTGGTTATACATTTGTGCATATAAACTCTTTAAAATCCACATCAGCACAAAATGTTTATTATAAAGTGCTTGATTTCAAAGCAGGTATTTTATTATTATCATTCAAGGGGTGTTTCGAAACACGACTTGACCCTGGCTAAGCATTTACGTGCATCGATGCATCGTTGACGGTGAGAAAATAACAATTTTCATTTCTGAGTGATTTCAATTTCATTCATGTTGTATTATTAAAAGTGAAGTGCGAAGGACAAACGAGATTACAAACACTGCATCTGGCGTTATTAAAGACAGGATACAATGAAATTTGTTGATTTTCTAAAATACATTAGCATTAACAATAGAACCTACTGCATTTAGAGAGAACGAATCTAATTGGCCAATAGGTGACAGATTAAAACCGTGACCGTTTTATTTTGTCACGAAGATGGAAGTGAGAGAGATACCTGTCTGGTTTCTGCTGTTGTAGTTTCGTGTTTTTTAGTGTTTTCTTCTTCTTGTCAGAATCTGATTCGCTGGAGCTGTTCTCTGATTGGCTGGAGCTCTTGTTCGAATCTTCGCTGTTCTCGTCACTCTCAGATTCACTTCCTGATTCCACGAGCACAAACAAACTCAAAACTTAATCACTTATCAAGACAGATGACGAAAATTATGATGTAAAAGGCCTCAATTACCTAAAATATTCTCACATAACCAGCTACACACACACACATTCACACACACAAGTCAAAAAATGTATTACGAAAACGATGCTTTTCTGACCTTCACTGCTGCTGCTGCTGTCCTCACTGCTGCTACCCTCTTCCTCCTCCTCCTCTTCCTCAGAATCAGAATAGAACTTATCTTCTGATTTGGCAGGTTTGGTTTTACCAAGTGCTGGTGCTCCAGTCTCCTTTACCTGCCCCAGGCATACAGGAACAGGAAATGATGTCAGAATCATTCAAGATCATTATCATTGGCTAGAAAGTATTGTGAGAATTAACTGTGATAAAGATAATAAAATGGGAGATGGGCTTACCGGTTCAACTACCTCAACATTTCTCATTGATTGGTCGGGAGCAACAGCCGGCCAATCAGAGAGCTCCAGGTATCCATTAGCCTGAGTATTCAGGGTATGAGACAGAGTGCCAAGTTGAAAACGATCCCGATCTTAGAGACGGACAAAATAGGAACGTTAAGAGAAAGACGAAAAGACTGCTTCTTTCAGCTGATTTTTACCCTTCGTCATTATGGTGGTTGAAAACCTCTAGTCTGAACAACAAAGCAACATTTGATTTTCAACTCATCTGAAAGTCTGTCTGTGAGATTAATAAACTGAGGCCTCTAGTTTATCGGCTCTGAGAAATACTGTACTTCTTTGTCATAATAAACAAAAAAGCAATAAGTGTCCTCACAGGCATTCAGTAGAGCGACTGAGTAATTGACATTAAACTGGCAGAAATGTCGTGGCATTCATGTCTGCCCTTCTTATATTACAATGGGTCCATCCCATAATAACCTATATGAACGCGTAATGACTCAGAGATGTGCTCGGCAGAATATAAACAGAAGCACAAAAAACTGAACACATTGGATCTTAACCACAAATATTAGAAATGACAGGTGTGGTTAAATGCCTGGCAAATGTTGTAGAGTAAATTTATGCCACATAAATGAAAAACAGACTAACGGCTGCATGTTTGTGCGATATATTAATACAGTAACTTATTAATAGTAACCATGGGGACGATTGTGAAATTGCTGAATTAAAACAGAAGCGGACGCACCTTAGAGCCAAAATCTGGAAAGAAATAAAAGTGGGTGGTATAAAAAAAATATGTTTTTCCACCACCCCTTGATAAAAAATAGCAGATGAAGAGAGAAAGAGAGGAGATAGATTTGCGCTAAACCCCTATATGGTGAATAAGGGGTTCACCTTATATGTGACACCTTGACTCGAAAAACACACAAAGACGCTTTGTTTCCTCATGAAGGTACATAATCAGCCTTTACAAACTTTATTACCTCCTATTAAGAGCGAGACACGCTTTAGCAAGCAGTGAGAGCGATACTCAGCACAACAAAAATTACCCTCAATGACAGCCGGCAATCAATCACGCGGGGCGCGTCACCCGCGCTACACCCAAATCCATCCATCCATCCATGCATCTACAGGAGCAAACGAGCGACACCCTTTTCCTGCTTGTGGGCGCGATCACTCCCGTTTAATTGCAGGTGAAGTCCGTGAACGCACGGGAGGCGTCGTAAACCCGCGTGTGGGCGTGTGCGGGTGAACAGGGGCTGCCGGATTCGACTCGCATCAGATGCCTGATATCAAATTACCTCAGATTCAACAATTCAATTCCACACTGGAAGAACGTAAGGTGTAGCCTCTAGATTTACTACAGATTTAAAAGTTGAGTTTGAGGGATGAGAAAAACCGGCTGCGTGGCGTTTGATGCGATGGATTGCGGTGTTTCTGCGCGCTGTATTGATATTTACGAGTTAACGCTGTTGTCATGGATCGCGGGTGTGAATTCCCATGACGGTGTTGTGTTTTTCAGCTGATAAAGTGAGCTCTGGTGCTCTGCTGGAAAGGTATGATGTGCAGAAATTGATACGCAGGGCACATAAATGCAAGAGATAAATGTCGGCTGAACTGACGCTGCATTGATGTGTACATGTAATACAGACTCAGGGCACTGCGGCACACCATTCACCAAAACTTTAAATGGCTTAGATAAGTGGGGTGGCTTAGCGGTTATAACCAGAAGGTTGTAGGTTTGAGTCCCGCATGGCTTCCCAGGACAATTTCTTGCTCATTTTCAAACTGAGCTTAAAGAGAAAAAATTGCTGCTAACTTTTCCAGACCTGAAAACCACAATAATTGTAGCTTTGTTCCTTTGAGGCTGTTATTAAAATACAGCACGTGAAAGTCAAGTCCAAATTTAGTCTGCTTTATTAAAGTGACCAGCTTTATAAATTATTTGAATCTCAACACTTCATCTGGCAGAGATCTCAGATTGGAAACAAATAAGCTCTTAATCTCAAACTGTTTGGTGTCTGATTGGCTCTGTGTGATCAGAATGAGGGTTTTTTTCACCTTTGAAGGCAGACTGTAGTACGGGAGCCGGTTTGGACGCCATCAGGATGCGTCGGGCGTATTTGTTCAGCGCTCCGCTCTTCTCGCTCGGAACAATCAGCTGGCGAATG
The DNA here is from genome assembly GCA_036877575.1 of Botia almorhae. NCBI lineage: Eukaryota > Metazoa > Chordata > Actinopteri > Cypriniformes > Botiidae > Botia > Botia almorhae. Next base: position 10,364 of record JAZGTJ010012956.1, read on the forward strand.
AACCGTGTTCGGTCTCTGATGTCGTAGTTCTGATCATACTTGCCCAAGTTCAGAATATATTGAGTCAGCAGTTTAGTCTGTACAAGAGACAGTATAAGGTCATGAGGTACAGTACGAGAGGCAGTGCCGTGTCGTGACTGTAGTAAACAGATTCCATTATCATCATTTTATAGCACAACTGTCACATTTCTAATATCCATCTGTACAGATGCATCTGTAATATTTACTCTGACTACACATTCACACATATATTTGTACTTGCTTATACACACTAGATTATTTATAACGTATATTTGTTATCTCAATTTACGTTTTATCAATCTTTAACATGCATATTTATCTTCCATATACAACACAACTGTTTTAGAATCATTGTTCTGTAATATGTGGGCATCTGTCATCATTTTCACAACTGTAAACAGTTGTTAAACAGCTGTTGGCAAATTTCTCAAAGTATCTGCTAAAAATAACACTTAAAAATACATTTGCACATCAATAAAACAAGTAGCAGAAAAGGACCAGAATAACAAACATAGCGTCCCCACCCAGTCTTAACCCCTGTGTTGTTTTCAATTACAATGGTAACCAAAAACATTTGTGTGATGCTAAATCCTTTGGCATAATGACCAAAAGTCAATGATTACCATGTTGGCAATAGAAATACTGTGGGCACTTGTAAATTATACTGTTTAAACACACACTCATATAAAAGCAGCTCGTCAGCTTTACCTGTTTGGAGTTGGTCAGGTACAGTTTGGCAGCCAAATTGACGGTCTGGAGTTTGACGATGTCCTCCTCACTGGTGAAGGTCTTGGCCATCTTTCTCAGGACGTCAGGAGCGATCTTAGGAACACGTTCACAGTACTCACCCATCAGCCACAGGATGCTGGCTCTCGCCATGGGGACCTGCACAACGGACCACAAATACAGTAAAGTACAGTATAGTACAGTAATCCTACATGATGTAAATTGACATGATGTGGATGCACGCAAAGGATTCACTGTTGGGTGATATTGTTCTTTCGTCTTACAGTGATGTTGTCAAACAGTTTGGCCATGTGTTTGATGATGTCACTGTGCTGCGACAGCTGAGTCTGCAGAAGTTTCTTGATCACCACCACACTCTCCGCGACAACGGTTTCTATGACGATAGGAAGCAAACATTTTGATTGACAGTACACTTCACAGTAATAACTATGGCATTTTGGTGGAATCTGAGACAAATTTAAAATTTAAAAGGACATCTACGTGTCAGATTTTTACACAAACTTGCATTTCAACTAAATCTAGTAGCGTTAGAAGAGAAAGACTCAGTGAGGTTGGATTACCGTCTCTGTTGGACAGCAGCAGAACGAGACCGTTGAGGCAGGTGTCCGTCACCTCAGAGATGTTTGTCGCACATCTACCAATGGCTTGGATGGTGGCAGCAGCAAAAGCTTTATCCTGACTCTTTACATACGTCTGGAACACACACACACACACACACAAGCGCATACGTGTGCTATATTATTTACATACATTTCTTCTATCTTTGGGTTCCAGTGCGAAGCATTACCTGGAATTCTCTCAGTATGGTGGAGATGTTTGCTTCATTAGCCAGGTTGGTCAGAATCTCCAACTGCAGGATTTAAGCAGACAATATGAGCCAAAGCTGGAAACGTCACTAAACAAACAGAAATGACAGTTTCACAGCTCCTGTACATTAACACAGAGCTGAGGACCACGCAGCTGAAGGTCCATGGTTTACCTTCAGTGTTTTGATGTGTGTGGGATCTGTCGATCTCACATAGAAGCTCTTCATGAAGGGTTCAAACATCCCCTAAAAACACAAAACCACAGATATCGCCTCAGATTGTACAGCATTCACTTCAGTTTTTACCTTGGATGTCATGTCGTGACTGAGCTCCGATTATTATTAATGTTTACCTCAGATTTTAGCACACAATTTACCTCAGTAAAAACAGACTTCACATATTTATCAAATTTCTTTCTTTTAAAGCGACCCAAAAGGGGTTTGTTTTTTAATATGTGATTTTGGTGATGTTGTACCTTCCTCTGAATAGACATGGTGGCGATGTTCTGCAACACAACATACTGAACTTCCCTAAAAACCAAAGACAGAGAACAATGCAGAACAAAAGAGGAATTGGTAACATAACAATGATAACAAGGTGTGTGTGTGTGTGTGTGTGTGTGCCTGTGTGTGTTACCTGTGACTCCTCAGAAGCCTCACCAGGGATTTGGTGATAATACTGATTTCATGTTTAGGTGCCAAATGCCAGTAAAGCTGCGCCACTGCCATCACAACCTGACAGAGAGATTATCAACATGCATTGATGATTTATAACTGCATGATTACCAAATTCATAAGCTATAACACTTAATATTTAAGCTAAGCTATAATAAAGGAAAAACGAAAACAGAAATGAATGAAAATTAAAGGATGAACATTTTAAGTGAATAACATCAATTTTGATCTAATTATCACCTCCATCAACTTTTAGTCTTTAGAAAACTTAAAAAAAACTGCAAAAATCTTGATGCCCACTTTTACCGCGTTAAATAATGAGGAATAATTTTTAGCAACTGTCCTTTTAAATGTTGCCATAAACCTTAAAGAACATTGTTTTACAATTTTGGCAGCGTCCAGATAAACTTAACATTAACGATTATAAACCATTAATGGCTCTTCCATTATTAATTTTATAGAGCATGTAAGGAGAGAGAGAGTGCGGACGAGATAGGAAGCGAGAGAGACAGGTGAGGGATGTGCAGCTGAGAGAAAGACAGGTGGACATAAAGTAGCCATTGAAAGAGAGAGAGAGATTAATGGAAGATGGGGTGGAGAGTCAGACAGAGATGTGGAGCAAAAGAGAGAGAGAGAGAAAGGGAGAGAAACAGAAAGAGATAGATGGTGATAGATTAGGAAGCCTTCAATGTATGTAATGATTTTGTCTTCCCCAAATTACTTTGACCCCAATATACGAACAGGACAGCAGACTTCAACATATCAACTGCTAAACCAGCAGGGAGAGGGAGAGACGGAGAGAGGGAGTGAGAGAGAGAGAGAGACAAAGAGAGAGAATTGATAAAGATAGAGTGAAGACTGACTGTTGAACAATGCAGGACAAGTTTTAATCAAAACATATCACACACGCACAAAATCACACATACACACACACACACACACAGGTACACAGACACAAACCACACAACATACCTGTAAACACACACAGACCTTGAGCTAGCCGAGTGATGGAGCACTTGAGTCAGTGTGTGTGTGTGTGTGTGTGATGGTGTATCAGAAAGAATGTTTTCAGAGTAAATTTCGATTGCTGTGTGTGTGTGTGTGTGTGTGTGTATTAACATGATAAAACTCTGTCTGGTACAGCCTCGGTCCATCTTACACTTTGATGTATAAACACGTACACACTTAAACACAAAACACACACTTAGATGCATCTTGAAGGTCCCTGCTATTCCTCAGAGTTGAACAGGAAGTCAGTTATTTTCGAGAGAGAATGAGTGTGTATAAGGGGCCATTTACAGAAGATTTGCTCTTGTGCTTCATCGGCGTTTCTTGATTGTTGCTGTATGTAAATATCCATCACACGGTTTTGTTACATATTGCACTGTAACAATGTCTTTTTTGGGGGAAAAATCAAATGGATATGAATGGATATGAACACCAGTGTGTGTGTGTGTGTGTGTGTGTGTGTGTGTGTGTGTACTCACAGCAGTGTTTCTGCTCTGTAACAGTGGTTTGGTGTTTCTGAGCAGGAGTCTGTGGTCAGGGTCCATGATGTAAGGCTTGGAGCGATCCATCGCCTTCTCTTCTTCTGAATCATAAAAGGCCTTCTCACTGTTCTCATCAAACGCAGCATCCTACAAACACACACCAATACAAACAAATAAACAAACTAAAAATCTAAGCTATCGCTAAGTGACTGTAAACCAAACACACATGAAAAAGAAACATATGATGACAGAGGCATTTCATTGTTTTATATAAACAGGCTCTTGAATCCACCGTATACAAAATCACTTAAAGCTACAGAAAACAATCATTTCATCCTCTTACAACCTAAACCTCTCAGTGTAGCATTGAAAAACAAACAATGACAAATTCACAATATTTTGAGTCCGTAATTTTGCTTTAACTGAAACCAGTGCTGTAATATAACTCTGATAGATGAGCTTTAAATGAAGCAAAATACTCAATATACAGGTTTAGTAATGGTTATGAAATAAATGATAATACATGCTAACTCACCTCTCTCCACGGGCTAACAAACTGCGTCCTGGCGTAGCGTGTTAGCATGTGTATGATGACCACCTGACCCCACTCCTCCACGTCCACCAGCAGGTTACACAGCTTCCGATAGTTCTTATGGATCAGGTCTATCCGGTCCGGACACACCTCCTCAAAGGCCATGACCACGCTACCTGCGACCAGCTGCAACAAACACACAACCATCAGCAACCGTGTTTAAACCGTCTTTAAACACACGATCCTGAGACAGATGAGCTAACTCAATGTCAGAATACCCAAACATGTACGAGGCACACAGCCTCTTCTGATTGGCTACAAAAACAGACTGTGATTTCAGTATATTAGTTATATCTGTCAGGTATTATAGGCAGTTTATGAACGCTATTGATAAAAAATAGTCACTTATGAGCACCTTTCGCATTGCAAAACAAGATACACGCTTACTGTACACATGAAGTAACAGTCTATAATGAGTAAAAAAACTGACGTTTCGTAAACAACAGGAAGATGAGACAGAAAAGTTTATTTCCTGTGCCAAATGTAAGCAGTAAAATTAGCATGCAAACTAAAATAAAAATAGAGTCAAAAATAGTGAGAAGACAGGAGGTTCAGAGCAAGAGAGAGAAAGAGAGAGAGAAAGAGGGAGAGAGATACTGAAGGCCTCTCAGGAGATGGCTGTGGTCATCCATCGCTACAGAGACGTGGGTTTGCATTCATTGGCTAACAACCAGAATAAACTCTTCAACCTACAACAAATCCACACACCAAATGTACTAAACACACACACACACACA
>JAZGTJ010012957.1:0-15430 GCA_036877575.1 Botia almorhae
GGCTTTTGTACAGTAGATGTTACCACCAACACTGCTAGGACAGGATGGCAGTCACTGGTTTAGGAATGTGATGTGATTTACTGGCTTCTCACCCCTTTGCAGATGGCCACAGCCTCCTTGGACATGGATTTGGGATACGACACGTGGTGCTCCATGATGGATTGAAACAGCTCATCCTCATCTTCTCCATCAAACGGAGGCTACAGAGACACGGAAAGAAAGTAGGAGAGGTGAGGATGAGCTGATGGATTCATTATTTCCTGATACTATAAATGGTAACCAGTAATGACATGGATTCTGTCTCATTTGCTTGTAATTTTCCCACGTTCCACCACTGCAGTTTGTGTTCCATTAACAACAGAAACTCGAAAGTCATCATCGTATTAAAGAGCCTCTCCGTCTTGTTCTTGTTTGTTGCGGGAAGACTAGAGAGAGAATTACATCGTCTTTTTGTAGGCATAACTCAATAGCAGAAGTCTCCACTGAAAACAAATTCAAGACTTTCATTTTTCTCTCCAGCGTTCAAAGCTTGACTTGTTTCAGAACAATTCATAAATAATTGACTGAGCTCGATAAGCATGAAATACTTGCCGTTAGTCTCAGGAGATTTGCAGAACGTAATTAATAAAAACTGACCTTGAGATAGCAAGAAGTTATTTACTGCGAGCGGTATAGAGGAAATGAGACACAGAGAGTGTGAGAGGGCCAAAGAGGCACAACCCTCCATAAGGGCCCTGCTTCACTGCAAACAATTATTAATCAGTTATTGTGTCTTGTTTTATAGTAAAATCAAAGTCTAAGCATCTTGTCAACAAGATAAATTTACTTAAAGCAACATTGTGTAGGATAATACAAAATAAATATATTTGGAAAGTTAATTTGTCTTAGCCCCACTAGCAAACAGTTTTTCCTGCTTTCAGCATCAATCTCACTCAATTTTGCTAAATTTATGCTTTAAACAAAATGTTTGAGGTAAGAAAATAAAGCAATACACTACGACACACTTGGCATTTATAATGTGTAATCAGTTTACAGATTCAAAGTGGATATCCAATCAGACCTATTTTGTAAATACACAATTGTAGTTTATTGTCTGAAAAGTTTTATATTCCACAATTTAGCATCAAGTAAATTAATCTTGATTTAATGATTCTTTAATATTTTATCTGTAAAGCAAGACAAAAAATAAAAACGATCAGAAACAGACGAGAGATGTAATAGTTATATTTGTGTTGATCTGGACTGTCTCACCTGTCCAGCCAACATCTCATACAGTAAAACTCCAAAGGCCCACCAGTCCACAGACTTCCCATAAGGCTGGTAAGCTATTATCTGAAACACACACACACACACACACACACACACACACACAGAGGGCATAAGTGTATCAACCATGAGCACAAGGCGTAAACAGAACCAATTACAAACGGGTGACACTCCAAGGACAACTGTAAATATTTAAATCTAACGTATCCCATCATGCCTTTCATCAAAAGTGTGGTGAGTTCCAGAGGCCCTGAAGTGTTGACATTGCTTTCAACATGTGTCACAATGTGTTTTATGCAAAGTGTCTCAGACACAATATGGAACAAGCAGCTAAAGCTTTGAGGACTAAAAGATCTGAAATGGCTTCTTAGCATTTGTGAGCGCGTGTTTGTGTATGCCTGACATGAATTCATCTCCAGCGCACTGCTGCTGTTAGATATGGAGCAGTACCATCTGCTTCTCTGTCAGACAAATGTGAGATATCTAATCAACTTAACCCTCTATTGCCTCAGGGTATCAAACCTATTTTCCTCTCATTCCAAGCACATGATGAATTTAAAATGGCACTACAATGGTAAATATTGAAGGGGTGACTTGGAATAAAAATACAAAGCATTTTCTTGCTTACACTATGCCTTGGTGGTCATGTGGTTCTGACACTGTGTGATGCTGCTGTAAAGGATTTTGCAGTTATCGTTTGTTATGTTGTAGACTTATATCTTTGTTTTATTTATTACTGATGCATCTACCCTTTTAGAATTATTAATAGAACAAGCTATAGCAACTTCTATTACATTCTGTCATGTAGCTGTTAGTAAAATCTCAACAAATATTTAGAGCATTTGATTAATAGCTTGTTTATTTTGCCGTTTTAACATTTTTAGTATTCTGACATTCTGCAGCTACATGGCACAAAAATACAGGCTAATATATTTCAGCTGAGTAGTGACCTTGTTGATTGTATGCGACAACAGAGAAATGCGTGTGGCAAAAATAATACATTGACAATAAACACAACGTTCTCTTGCATTGTTCTCACTGACTGCATGCAAAAACAAACATACCGACTTTCAAAGAGCATCTTTATACATCCTTATAATGGTGCTGTCTAATTTGCATACATCTATACAGAACACAGCAGTCAGTCAAAGACAATATTATACAGCAATGTTAAAAATGCTAATAAGTTGCAGTTTCGATCATGCACCAATAATTATAATGAAGTATTTCAACAAAATAAAATATTGGGAAAACAGTATAAGAAACACTATTGGTTTTCTTTCACATACAGTATTGTTAGGCCCTTTGCAGGGGTGAGCTAAGGGTTTGTGCCCCTCAGTGCAAAAACAAAATATGCTTATGGCAGGATAAATCAATCAGGTAAACAAAGAGTATGGAGTGCAATCCAGGTTGTAGATCTCTGCAAATGTTAGTATGTATGAGACACAGTGCAGGTACATTAATACAAGCTCTGGTAGATGTTCTGCTGCATTAGGCACATTTGAAAACCTCCATAAATTATATACATGAGAAATATGTAGGCCATGGGCTTTTCTTTCATCAACATACAAGAAGCAGAGCCAAGCGCTCACCTCAGGGGCAATGTAGTCAGGGGTCCCACAGAAGGTCTTGGTGGTAACTGCATCAGACATGTTCTCCTTGCACATGCCGAAGTCAGCAATCTTGATATGACCCTCTGAGTCCAACATGACGTTATCCAGCTTTAGATCTCTGATGCACACAGAGAAGAAGTCAGAGGACAGGAAACACATGAGAGCTAAGGATAAAAAAATACTGCAAGAAAATGAGTGTGTGCAGACAGACAGAAAGGAAGAGCCAGGAGTGGAAGTAAGGAGGAAGGGTTGAGTGTATGTTGTGTGTGAGAGTGTGTTACACTGGCAGCTTTATAAAGAGGGGCAGCACACGGCACTGAAAGAGCTTCATGAAGGAGAAAAAAGGTAGAAGCGCTTTGTAAAGAATTCATGAGCGTTGTCTGTTTATACTGAAACATGCCATGTGAGGTTTGAGCTCAAGTGTTTGGTGGTAACAGCCTGGATTACAGCCCCACTTGCTTAGGCCACTGTGGCAGGTCTAACAGGGTGCAGTGCTGAAGCACATGGACAAGCAACACTTATGATACAGCTGTAAAGTGTGTGTATTCACATTTTTGTTTAGTAAATAAAAAAGTAAAATACTTAAAAATATTGCTGATAAATGCAAAATCTTAATGCCTCAGTTCAATCACATTATTTGTACTAGATTAAATAACATATTTGGGTGCTGCGTCACTGCAACATTGAATATGGACTGTACCATTATCCTTCAATGTTTACATGTGTTTTACAATAAATATGCCATCTTCCCTGGTCAAGGTCAAGTGCTGTAAGTCAGACATCACAACCCCTCTTCATGTCCTTTCTGTGACCTCACAGTGCAGTCAGTGACAATCAGTGGTGAGCAGGACGTCTCTACATGTGTGATTGACAGGCAGTGGTGATGTCTGGACTGCACTCACCTGTATATAATACCCTTCAAATGCAGGAAGAACAGGCCAATAGCAATTTCTGCTGCATAGAACCTAAACACACAGAATAAATCAGAATGAATCTGAAAGTCTTAGAACATCAACAGATTTATCTTCATGATCTGCGCTAGAAAAGAACTAAAACCATCAGAGATTGTCTTCCATTTCTGTAAAACGTCTATGAAATAATGCATCATTTTTTCTGCAAAACAAACCCTGACAGGGTGATCAGGACCCCAGGATGCAGGATGCAGTATTTGACCAATCAGAATGAAGTATTTCCAGAAAGCCTAATCTAATACATCAATACAACAGCCTGCTAAAGGTGTAGTTTCTGCCGAGACCACGAAGACTGAAGTTCTGCCCTCCAAAAAAGACACAAAAGAGATAAAGCACGCCAGATATCTGTTATTAATACAAGCATGCAGTAATGTTTTATTTATCAGATGGCTTGCGTGTCTGCCATATATCTGAGAGCCACACTTTTGAAGAGAATTACTGTAGCATTCTTGTTCAGTGACTAATGCAGCTGGGGGTGAAGTAAGAACAAGGCTCACTACACAGGCAGATTATGTCAAGAGATAACTTCTGTTTCCAGTCCACGGCACCCACTTCCATTGGTTCAAGAGACAGAGAGACAGAGAGAGAGAGAGAGAGAGAGAGAGAGAGAGAGAGAGAGAGCAAGAGCAAGAGAGAGAGAGAGAGAGAGATAATAGGGGATAGTGGGGAGGCAACAGCCAAAGTAGAATAAAACAATTTATTCTCATTATGGCACAATACAGACAAATAAACCCCCCAATCCCCCTCAATATGGACTCCACACATGCTTAGTTAAACAGATTTCCCAGCATGCGTTGTTGCATGTGGAAACTAGAATCTTCTCTAATACCAACAGTTACAACATGCTGCAACTGTTCTACACCATTCCTGTCCTTAGCATAATCACCCTGACATTTGAACTACACTGAGCTCCATATCCAACACAATGACAACACTCCTCACCTCTTCAGAGACAGGCTAATTCTTTATGATAAAGGGCAGACAGCAAGCCGAAGAAGAGCAAATAGACATGAAGCTTGTTAGATCTGAAGAAAGACCATGGCTCTGAGAGGAGATTACCGCAAAGGTCACTTTAGTCATCTACAGCATCTGCTGACAAGGTGCCGCCCATACTGCACATCTCCTGTCCAGAAACATCTGTCTGTCTGTCTGTGTGTGTAATGCAAGTGTATACACTCACTCACCAATTAAAAGCCATGTTACAGAGTATGTTAAAGGCGGAAAGCATTGCTTGTGATCTTACAGGCATTTTGTTGTACACAGTGAGGCCTGCTACTGCCTTAAGCTTAATGCTAGTGAGCAAAAACATGCTGCAGCCTTGAATTAGATGACTACTATAAATAGTGTACTCTACATGTAAGTGATAGCTTACACTGAAACAAACATTAAATAATAAAACTAAATATAACAGGTTTAACGTGAATATAAAGAAATATGATTGTGGGGAAGACATTCTGGAGGAAAACTATTGTGTTTTGCTATACAACACAGCAGCATAAACATTATAACAACCACATTGTTCTTTGTCCATAGAAAAGCTAAATGATACTGGTTGTAAAGTCACTTCTGATTGGTCAATAACCTGGAACACAGTAAAATAAAAGTTCATTCATATAAGAGTATTCATTCTTATATTTACAGTATGAACTGAATCTGAAGTAGACCATGCCCTTTATAAAATGTTAAAGTATGTTCTTCTGCTACATACATGGTGCATAAAATAAAGAACACTACTACATGCTAGTAGTGCTAGTATCCAGCATATGCATGCTAGTATGCACATTTCAAAATCTCACGAAGGCAGTATGAGATCTGGGTATTATATACTCTGTGTTATAATAATAACAAACTTTGTGGGAACATCTCACAACCTCTGTGTTACACCAATAAGCTAATGTTAGATTTGAACTGAAAACAAACAGTAGAGAGTAATGAGACTCTCCACCTACTCATCACCTCATCAAACCACAGGGGACAGAGATGAATTAAAGAGGAGGAATGATAAAAAAAAGACAAGGAGGATGAGAGATTCGAGAGGTGAGGGGTGCAGGATGACCTGGCCTTGGTGCACCCAACTTAGAATTTTGCTGAATAGACAACTCACATTTAAGGAGGGCAGATTGAGGGGATGATAAGTTTCAAACTTGTGTGAGGTCACTTTGAAGTGGCAAGTATCACAGCACAGCAGGAACTTATTCTCTTCGCATGATATGAGAAGCACACCTGTTCATACTACAGCAGTATGAGCTCATCGGTGAGTTCACCAATGAGCTCACCGGTGAGTTGAACATTGAAGTCAATTAATTAAACTGAGCTTATACTGCTGTAGTATGAACAGGTGCGCTCCTCATATCATGCGAAGAGAATAAGTCTCAAATCTCATTGAGATTCTCAATGAGAATCTCATCAGACAGCACAGACAGTGATGAGGGCTGTACTCACACAGCATGGGGCTCCTTGAACTTGCCGACCTGCTGGATATGGTACATGAGATCTCCACCATTGATGTATTCCATGACAAAGTACAAGCGATCCTGCAGACACAAAGACATCAGGAAGAGAGAAAGACAGGACAGTTGAGGACAGTTGACAGCCAGACAGCTGTTATAAACAACACAACTGTTATAAAACGACAAATAACTTTTGAAATAGTCGGATAACATGGAGTATGAGATTAATTTTAGTGATGAGTACTTTTGTTCAAATATGTATATATTCAAATATCAAACATGTATATGAATAGAATAGAAATCAAATCAAAACTAATCAAAGTTCCGGACTACAGCTTTATTGTGCCAGAGGAGAACCGGCCCTCCCTGCTAAGCCTGGTTTCTCACAAGGTTTATTCTTTATTTATACATCTATATTTTGGTTCCTTGCCCCTGTCGCCATGTTGGCTTGCTTACTGAGACTGCAGACGTTAGCTTATAACATTTGGTTAGGATAACGCTTTTGTTTAGCGCTATATAAATAAACTTAAACTTGAATAAAATAGTTGTGTGTGTACTGGTTTTCATTCTCCATCAATACCCTGCAAGATTTGCTTTTAGTGTTATACATTACGGTTTGAAGATATTTAAGACAACACACACAACTGCACACACGCACACACAATCCCAGGGTCAAAATCCAGGGATCAATAAAGGCAGGACGTCTTCATATCTGTTAGTTTCAGCCACATTTTCATTGGGCTCATTTTATTGGCTGTCTTCCTGTAATGATTAGGCTTGTTTTGCATCAGTTGCGGGTGGTGTAATTTCCTGCAGTGGTGGCAGAATGTGTGTGTGTGTGCTGGTCAGGGGAATTAGAGTCAGGGAGGATTAAGAGACTGAAAGTGATGAAGAGTGTGTATGTGTGTGTGTGTGTCTGTATGTGGTGGGGTTTAAAGCAGGTCCCATCACTGTCATGAGAAACGAGGCAAGCTTAGAAAGAGTCTTTACCTCACTCCACTACACACCAACAACTTAAACACCCACCACTACAACACTTCAGCATACACACACACACACACACACACACACACACACACATCATTACAAGGTTGAGGATAATCTACATGACTGCAGCTGTTTGGCTGTTAAATGGCTTCTGTGACTGATTCTCCTTCATAAAGAAATTTCCACCCAGAAGCTTTCTGGCATAACTCAAAGCTAACCGGCCTTTATTTGCTTTTAACCAGTGTGTGTGCGAAGGAGCCATTGTGACGTCGTTTAATTTCAGATCCAATGCATTTCCAGAAAAATCAGGAAAAGAGCTTTAGCCGCATGACATCACAATCCCTTCCGCCCCCAGAGTCTCCTCTGTTTCTGACTCAGTCTCCTCTATTGCTTTACTCTCACTTCATGTCTCAATTTGTGTGTCTCGCTATCTGTGACAGGGGCTCATGCAGCGCTCAGTGGGGTGTTGGGACACAACAGTGCTGCCTGTCAGAGCTCTGCTGTGGCCAAAGATGAGTGTGTGGCACGCTTACCCCAGTCCCCAAACACCCCCCCACCCCCATGGGTATGTCACATTCACATAACCACACATACACATACGCACACAAACACAAACATACATACACACACATGAGCGCACACATACACCATTCTTGTTGATGTACAAGTGAGTGTAGTCTCAAAGCAGCGTGTGGGGGACGGGGAGGTTTGGAATTGTGTGTGCGCGCATGTGTGAATCTTTCCTAATGGGTTGCAATATTAATGAATGCAATGTGATGTGTGTCCATGCTTATGTCATAGGATTTACAAATATACATTTATAAGAGAGGAGAGGAGATAAAAGAAACGAAGAGGAAACAAAATGAGACTGAAGAGGAGAGAGGACCTATGGAGAGAAATGGAGAGACAAGATGAAAAGATAAGAGATGAGATGAGCTGAGGCGAGATAAGGCTTAGCTGAGAGTTGATACAAGATGAGATGCGTTTTGTTACGAGATGAAACAGACGAAATGACATGACGAGAGATGAGAAGATAAAACAAGATGAGTAGAAGAGAAGACAAGATACAAGACAAACAAAGAGGAGAGAGGAGCGGATATGAGATCGGACAAGGCTAGCTGAGACTAGATGAGATGAGACTAGATGAGATGAGGCGAGCTGAGATGAGACAACATGAGATTAAAAACTGAGTTATAACAAGAAGAGATGAGAGGAGATGATTGAGAAGAACAGACCATGGTCTGAAAGCAGGAGTGCAGTTGAGTAAGAAAGGGTGGTTTTCCTGACAGGGCCAACACTCTCTTCTCCACCATAGTGCATTCAACATCATCATCCTGGATCACCACGTCCTTCTTGAGGATCTTTATTGCGAACAGCTCATCTCCTCCCTTCCTCTCTGCCAACATCACCTACAAAACACAGAGAGAAGGAGCAGAGAGGTTTTTAATTTACATTTCATTTGTGCAATGAAACAGCAGGAAATGAGCAAACAAACACCTGAATACAACATATGTTCATTTATTAGCAAAAGCAACTCTGTCCTTCGACTGCTGATCAATACAGCAGAAGCCACAGAGTTCACACTCATTCTCGGCATGTTTAAAGACTGAACACAGCTGCAGTGGCCTTAGGACTGTTATTACCCAATGAGGCACAGATGAAATACAACGTGATTACAGGCTCAAAGACACAGAATCACACACACATGAGAGTGAATGAGGAGAAATGACGGACGACAAAGACAAAGCTCTCGCACCAGGGTGAGGGAGATAAGCAGATTCCAGTGTGGTACAATGGGATGAAGGAAATTGTAAATGATGAGAGAGCAGATTTTAATTGTGCTTCTTTTCGGATTCAGCCTGAAGGGAGACAAACCAAAAGAGTAGCAAAAAAGAGACAACCAAAGACACAAAAATTGAGAAAAATGAGAAACAGGAGAGAAATACTATGTATGACGATGAAAAGGAATAAGAATGGAAATGAATTCCAGCTCAGATTCCTCAACCAGCGATTCTGGTTTCTTAACTGTACCATAAATTATACTTTGAGAATAAATATTTAAAATAACTGAATTTGTTACTACACAGGTCACACTTTGTTTTATGCTCTAGACCGCTTTTGCACTGTTAGCACGGTTTTTGAACCCGAAAAATGCACATTATGGAACCGGTTAAGAAACAGAAAGTCATAAAAATCATTTGGTTCGGATATTTTTGGTAAACCAAGAGGACCCAACTCTATTATTGAGTAAAGGGGCAAATGAAAGTGAGGCAGAAAGACTGTCAGCAGTCAGGCAATTCATAAACATATTCTCCATTACTGAGACGTCTGTGAAAACATCTGTTACCACACAAACACAAATACATGTGCACCTCTTTCTTTCACAACTATCAGAAAAAAACAAAGACAACCTTTCAGAGTAGCAACGTTCTGGTCGTCGAGTGTGACACTCATTACTGTGTGTGTCAGTCAGAGGAGTATCTCTGACAATCCCTGCGATGCACAATCCCTATACAATCAACACTGCTCACAATCCCATTAATATAAAACACCATAAGTGCAATCACTGTTTTCAGTGATATGCAACCTCTACATATCTGTTAATATCTTAACAATATCTGACAAAAGCAAAATCACCCCACAGAAGTCACAGTATTACACTAGTATTATACACAGTATACAATTTTTTGTTGGTAATCTGCGGTGTAGCTAACTATTTTACTCAAAAGAGAAGCTTGACACTAGTCTGATGACTTTAAATTCCGAGCGGGTTGGAAAGCTACAGTGTATATACGTGTTGGTTTGTGATGCATTTAAACCCAATATGCTTAAATCAAATATGCTCGACACAGACGCAGAACTTGTCACCAAAGCAACGCGCTTCATCAGCGTGTGAAAGCGTCTCTCAAACGCTTCCCCTCATATTCTGCTTCAAGGTCACTGAATGAAAATCCTGACAGAGGAAAAGTGACGCTTGAACAAACTTGACAGCAAAGTGGAGAGTCTGGTTCTGCTTTTTCCCTCTCTTCAGAAAATAAATGCACATATTGAAATGAGCTGAGTTCTTTCAGTGTAAAGGCGGCCCCAGATGGACACCTTGTGACCGGCGATGGAAAAAGAGAAGCAATAGATTTCAACATTACAGAGGACACCATCTGCTCCTCACCGGATCTACAGCCTAACACACACACACACACACACACACACACACACACACACTACTCTGGCAGCATAGCAAACAGGTCACATCCATTCCAACGCATTCATTATCGCTGCATACCTGTTTAGAAAAGCGCAGATCAAACAAAAGGCTTGTGACTGCACACAGTGCTTAAAAGTCTCAAGGACATTCTCAACTAGTACAACAACCTGAAGTGTCTGCCGGGCTCTGGGCGAGAAGTGTAGGGGAAACTATGCGGGACCACAGAAACTGATCCTGGAACAGAGATCGACCTCAAACCCCATGATGACACATGCAGTGTGGTCACAAAGTAGAGTTTTCTACTTAATGACATGGAAAAGTACGTGGAAAAGTATTTTTTCTTTTAAGTAGAAAAGACTTTTTAAGCAGGAAAAACCCAACATGCATATAAATATAAATCAAAGCAACCAATAAAAGCCAATTCTTTAATGTTAATTCACATGTTTGTCCTAACCAGCCATGACAGCTCTTTTTCTGCCTTTGACTGCTGTCTGTAAACATGAGTCCACAAGATTACAAAGAACCTCAAAGTCATTTAGAGACATCTGTGCATAATGTTTGGTCTCCTTCGAGAACAAAGGTGAAGGACCGGGAAGGCGACTAGACAGGGACTCTGTCAGAGAGGTGAGCTGACATTTTATTTGTCACGATGCAAATGACATCAAACAAAGTCTCAGCTAATGAGGCTGACAGAGGTCCAACCATACACCTCAACATATCAATATAATTTTTTAAAGCTTGTTGCCATGGCAACTGCCAGCAGCTGGAACATGAGTCTACATAGAAAATGCCCACTCACCCTCCCATTTCCCCTCTTCCCCTCCTTTAGTTCTGCTTTCCAGTAATTCTGGCTGTTTAGAGTGACCTTGTCCCGACTGAGATTATCTACTGCTCCAAGCACCAGTAAGCCTACCGGAGACACCTCTCCGATGATTCAGCGAGAGAGAGTGTTTGAGCAAGAGACATAGAGAGTGAATGGGATGCTGAGAGTTACCTTTCCAAAGCTTCCCTTGCCCAGCACCATGATAAAATTGAAGTCGGACAGCTTCATACGGTCCCGGTTGCCATTGCTGTCGAATTTGGAGATGTTGGAAGATGAGCTGTCTGTTTTGCTGGGACCAATTTTAGCTCTCTGTTGAGAAATAACAAAAAGAAACAATAAGCTTGTATAAGACGGAGGTCAAAGACAACACAGACACACACAGACATATTTGTTTTCTGTCACAAATGGGACTCTTTATTGACTTCTATTGTTTTTATACAGAGTTAATGAAATTTTCTATTTCTTATCTCTAACACAAATCTTTCTAAAGTTTTAGTCATCCACTTAAACACTGTTCATAATGTTTATTAAGCAGTTTTGGCTGGCTGGCCCCCATATCGGAGGTGATTTCAGGTTTTACTATTCTTATGGGGACATTTATTCCTACGGTAAAACCTGACAACACACACACATATCATACTGTACATGTTTGGTTTTCTACGGTGGTGAGGCCTTTTATTGACTTCATACATTCCTTTACAGAACAAATTACATATTTTAAAACTTAACCTTTTGAATTTTATACAGTTTCTTGTTTAATAAGCTATTTTGTTTGTGGGCTGGTCCTTGTGGGGACATTTGGCCCCCATAATGCCGGCAAAACCTGACACACACACACACATATACACACACACAAACAAACAAAAGAATGAGCCACAGTCTGACATGACTGACATTCTTTGTTTGTTTGTTTTCTCTGTTGATGTTACTAAATTTCTTAAGCAGGCCCATTCATCACATCCCCTCCGAATCTGTCAAACACATGAATCAGCAGCACTGGGTAAACCTGTCAACCAGACTGCCGATGAAGCACTTTTATGCTATTGTGTGTATGTGCATGTGTGAATCAGACAGTGTGTATCTGTAATACAAAAGAGATATTAGATATGGCTTTGGCAGAACTTGTTAAACAGCTCTGAAGTATCTGTTAGACACAGGGAGAAAGTGGGTGTGTGTGTGTTAAACTGTGACTGTGTGTGTGTGTGTGTGTGTGTGAGAGAGAGAGAGATTTACCCTCCCAGAGTGGTGAACATTTAGTTTTTGGCAAGGATCTTGCTGCCCAAGCTGGCATGCAATAGAATGACAGACAGCCTGGGTAAATGTCTGTGGTTTTGTCTGTGTTAAGTGTGTGTGTGTCACAGACCACAGTCATTAGGCCCGTCGGCTGCAGGCCGAGGTGAGGCGTGCTGCAGATTTCCTTGTTCACCAACTTTCTCCTTCACAGTCCACTGAGGACTGATCCATTATCTACAGCTGTGAGCCAATCACACCTACAGCAGCCTGGCAATAGGTCACACACACACACACACACACACAACCTCACATGAATGCACTAAAAGCTTTCTCATTCGCAACACGTCCGCACAACAGTTGGCCTGACACAAGAAACACAGAACAGTGTGTCACAATTGCTCAATTAATTTGCTTCTTTTGACTCTGCAACTGTACATCATACAGGATTGTCTTATATATGCCCTTTATTTCAGATGTAAACGTCACTACATATTTATTCATTTTTGTTCTGTTTTCCTTTGTCTATCATAGGTGTCAAACTCATAGGTGGCCCTCTTCCTGCAGAGTTTAGCTCCAAAAAAGTATCCAGAACCATCACTAATGAGCCGGGCTGACCCCAGACTGCGTCTCTGAAGAACCTTATATTTTTTATTTTATTAATTTTTAACTGCTAATTTCTCACTTCTTCAAACATGGCACTGAAACACTGTAATATGTATAAGAGGTGACTTTAATTAAAACAGGGAGTTGATTTTAATTTAGACAGCATCCAAATCATTCCAAATGAATTTCAGCATGCCTCTCTCCTTTCCCACAATTCCACTGTTATTTCCCACCACAATGAATGTGTAGGATAGTCTGTGCTCCCTCGGCCCATCCCACACGCTCCTGATGCCCTCTCTTTGTCTCTCTCTCTCTTGCTGCATCTCGGAGTACATTCAATTTTAATTTCCAAACTGCTGCCATGTTGTGAGGCTGGCATGCGGATCAGTCTAGCATAGAATTCCATTAACCCACTCCCTACTGTTCAGACGGCACACTTCACACTGTCAATGCAGTCAAACACACGGTCCGGTCTGGACCGCCGCCCAGAGCTCGGCCTCATTCCCACAACTCTCTCTTTCCATCCTCTTCGCTCTTTCTCTCTGCCATTTAAACTCCACGGCTCATAATCTGTGACGTGCCACGACCCACAATCCCTCCTTCCCTCTCAGTCTCTGAAGGTTGTGGTTCTGTGGATATGTGGGCAGAGACATGAGGCCTCCAGGGGAAAAGTCATTAGAGATGCTCTGCCTCCACAGCGAAACCACGAGCAGAGTGGCGGCATTGATCTCCACACACACACACACAGCCTAAACGTACAAATGCACACAAGACGTTCTCCGCCTCCTCTTTTCATCGATCGCTAGGCGTGAACGAGCGATTAGCTCTCTATCCAGCTGAGATCCTCATCACTGCACTAAGACCGTGTTTCTTTTGTAAAAGACAAACATCTCAGACTTGCTCTGCCTGGGAACCCACACAGACACAAAGCATTACACATTCTGCCCCGACCCAGTGGCAACAACCTTTATTTGTCTGATCCAGAACGGAGAGGATGGATGTGAAAAAAGGGGAGAGAGAGAGAGAGAGAGAGAGAGAGAGAAAATTGGGTGGTGAATAAAAGGGAAAGGAGACAAATGCTAATGTGGGTAGATTTCCACTGAGCTGAATGCATCACATTGAACGCGCTTCGCTGCTCACAAATACTGTCATTTCTGCACAGCAGTGTGGAGGGTGGGGCGAGAGAGGAAGACAAAACATGATGAGAGAATGAGAGAGTCACTTCTTCATAGAGGATGGTGGACACGTTCTGATTACAGGTGAATGGTAGTTAGGGAGATGCTATCAACAGCAGGGTGCAGATTAGGTTAGTCGTACTGAGAGTTCTGATTAGCCCCCCGATACATCTAATGCTCCACATACAGAAATACATACACACCGCTGGCACATGTGAAACACAAGCCACCAGCATGCCATCAAGCTGAAGGATTGCTGTAGAAATTATGACTTTCCTTACACCTGAATATACATGTGTGTACACAATCAGTTACTGAGCAAGTATATGACAGATCAGTGTTCAACACAATCTCTTTAATTTAACCTGATTTGCAATGGTAAGTTTATAATAATAATTTATGATTTAAGCTGTCCAGTTTCCCGCGATTTGTCGATTGACTTAGTTACGTCTTGTGTGTAAACAAACAGAAGAAGACCTGGCTACTATATTGCATGTCAGCCATGTTAATAACCCCTGCAATTTTATGTTTCAAACTGAGATGGCGACAGAGAAACAGAGCACTTTTAAGCATTTTTAAGCTAAAACATTATATTTAAAGTCCTAAAAAAACTGGGGGTCTTGGGGTCATTCTATTCACGCTTGAAAACTAACCTTGCCATGTCATTAAAGGTTACGCTAAAAATAAGCATCATGTCACTGGCCCTCGAGCGAATCAGGTCCATGGTAACATTCAAATCCACATGAAACACATGTGGATCCAAAATGAGTGTGAGATAATGAGTCATTTCCCCATCTCTGTTTTCATGCTGAGCCAAATCTGGCTGCAGCTCACGACATGGTAATAAAAGTTGAAGTGAGGGTACAGCCCTGAGAGTCGTGTGATGTGGGTGTTCTGGCCCTACAGCACAGGAACAAGAGCGAATGGACCTGACACTGACACGCCAGCCAGTCAGCCTGTGTGTGTGTGTGTGTGTGGGAGATGGAACAGTGTTGGCAAGCAGCCTGATACAGAACCAGCCCTAATGGGCTCAATATGAACACCAACAGGCCAATCCTTCACCTGCCCTCTATGTCTTTCGACAGAAACCTGCCCTGACCACAAACA
>JAZGTJ010012958.1:0-15429 GCA_036877575.1 Botia almorhae
GGTATGACTCCTGCTGTTGCTATAGGGAACCCACCTCACCATGGCAACCAACTGGCTGTAAGTTGGCTTGTGTGAAAACACTAGTTTGTTAAGCCATAACTTGTAAAATGATAGTGACAGTTCCTTCTCACACTTTGTTTTGCACTTTTCCGTTCTAGTATCTTTTACTTATTTACTTTTTTCCTTATTCCCTTATTATTATTTCCTTATTTGTTCAAACCTATATCCCAACATTCATTAAAATAATATATATTTTTTAAATGTGCATCTTTTTATGATAGTTACTATATTGTTTGATATTGTATTTGTATCATTCTCTATAAGTTCATCTCTCATCATGTGACTTTCTCTGCAGCTCTCTGGCACATTGCGCTCTTGTCCTGTGTCTGGTGCAGAACCATGTGGTTGTCTGAGGGCCAAGACTGATGCCAGGCCAAGTTGGTGTGTGCCAGGCACGGGGGGAGGTCATGGAAAGCCAACACAATGACTCATAAACTTTTGTGTGCATTCTGCCACACTGATTATTCCAAGAATTAAAGAATGATCCAGTCAGAAACCAGCTATAACATCTAAACCTTGTTACTTAATGTTACTTAAAGACCTCACTTATCATGTGTAGTTTTCTGCAATGACATACTTCCTGTTGAAACAGGAAGTTTATGCAGAGCATTTTGTATGATGCTTTATTTTCAAAATAACTAATGAGTATAATAAAGGCTCATTTTGGTACAAGCTAATAATTAATCACTAAATAATAGCTGAAAATGTTTGTTTACAGCGTCTTTACAATGTCCCACATTTACTGTATACCTACTTTTCAGTTTCGCTGGTTGTATGTATTTGCGTTTATCATGCCTCGATGGAAAATTCCACCTGCATACTCTGCAGTGTTATTCATCAGCTGTATGCTTGTTTTGGCTTGTCCTGTTGCATAGAAGGTCATTCACTGCCAACTTCTTATTTGCTATAATCAGTACTGTCATGTAAAAAGTAATATCCCAATATCCCAAATGTAAAAAGTGGTTTGTTAATTGCAGATGGAGATGTTTTTAATAAATGTATTTAATAAATGTTCATCTGATGGTCCACACCAAACCAAGCATAAATGTTAATAAGTAGAAAACAAAAATTGTTCGTGTGTCAGTCGCACCACTTTTATTACAAATATAAGTGAGATTCCAAACACCGCAGGTCTTGACTAAGAACAGGCCAAATTTGACTCTATCATCATCCTCTTCTTTACTCTCACGACTGTTAAGATCGGTTATTCAAAATATTTAATTTTAAATTGTTATTTTATTAATAAATCACAATCAAATGGTACTCTAGCGAAAACAAAATACAATAAAAAGTCTTTTAAAAAAAACTCAAGTTTCAAAATGTATCACCACTAAATTCATTCACCCAGGAGAAAAACAGTAATACATTTAATACATCAAAAGTCAAAACAAAGAAAAATATAAATTCAGTTTTCTAACTGGCCAGCAGAAGGCACTGCATGGCTCAAGAGTAAATGCACTTAAGAGAGATTCTAAGGAGCCTGAACCACAGAAGAAGAGAAGAGCCTGGCTCATACAGAAATGCGTTTAAACTAAGACTCCACTGGCTCCCACATAAGGTCCAAAACTCTTCTAAACCTTTTCTTAAAAATCTAACACCGGTCACTCAGAAGGGTCTGGTTTACATGGTCATAACACTCTGATCAATCAATGTGTTTAACAAAGTAGCTATTAAACAACTGTTAAAATATTTAAAATCGTTACTATGTTTATCCCATCTCAATGCCTTTGTCAGTGATTAGAGCTAATAGAATGCCCACATAAGCCCCATAATCACATAAGCTTGCTTTTGTGCCATATCCCGTCCAGTACATACTAAAACATGAGGTCTAAACAGCTGGACCACATACGGGATAGAACCTGTCTAGGTACTGGTGTAAATCTAGAACGCCAGACCTTAGAAAACTGACTCTAGAACACAACAAAAGGCAATTTAAAAAAAATCACTTTTGTTCCTGCAAAGATTTTGCGATGTTACCAAAATAAACTGATTCACACACACACACGGTCAACAGGTCGAAGAACAAGCAGTTCTGCTTTACACTTGTGCTGTTTAAAGACATTGTGTTAATCACTGTTGTGCTGCTTGAACAAAGTGTGTGACAAATCCAGTGTGCTTGTCCAACGTAATCATCTCAAAGCATTCGTTATTGATGGTGATCCGAAACCTGAAGCGTTTAGTTATCGAATCTGGTGTATTTGTGCCCTTGACTTGCACTTTTCTAGATCACATGAAACTGTGGTATAATTAACATTTAAAGCATTAAAGTGAATTTATGTTGTTCTGTAAGACACATGAATAAAGTGCACCTGTATTCATTCTATTCTTTGTTTTTGGGGTGTTATTGATTTTGGGGTGCTCTGATTCCTTCTGTCGTTCTAGAAAGATTTAGAAAGGCACAGTGTACATTTGTTTGTTCACAATATAATTTCCTGCCCAATTTGTCCCGTTTCACAACATTTAGCCATTTTGTTATTTATTATCCAATTAAAATTCTCCCCACAACGCCGAGCCCGACCAACTTTAAAACCCCACCAGAATGTTTTGTTCTCCCTTCCCCCTCCTGTTGGAGCAAATGTATCCCTCGCTGCTTAACTTCCTACAAGAGGACACAGCGCTTCTTGGGTTTCGTCTCTGGAGGTTCCAGCGCTGCAAGTATCGCCTCGTCAAATACGTTCTTCAAACCTCTCTGCAAGAACGAGAGATTGTTTAGCAGAATATCATTTGCGGTACGTCACAGGGATGACAATAAGCAGTTATGTCATCACAGGCGTGTGCGGCTTGTCTTCTAACCTGTGTGAGGGCGGAGCACTCTACATATTTGACAGCTCTGAGGTCTCTGGCCAGCTTCTCGCCGCTCTCGGGAGAAATGGGCCGTTGCTTGTTTTTGGCGAGTTTTTCCACAGTGTTGCTGTCGTCCCTAAGATCAACTTGAGTACCGACCAGGAGGAATGGAGTGCGTGGACAGTGGTGAGAGATCTCTGGTACCCACTAAGAAAAGAAGAGAAAGAGTGTGTGTGTAGAAAAAGAAAGTTAAGACAACATACTAAAATGCTATACCGCACAATCAAAACCAACAGCCCAGTAAAGCAAATGTATGCAAGAATCAAAACTATGCCGTTACACAAAGGACATGAAACTAGCATAGCTATGCAGGAAACCTGTTTTCTGGGAAAGCTGTTAATTATACAGTCAGTGTGCAATAATATTTCTCTGTATATTATTGTACATTTTAAGTATAAATATTTATTTGCTGTTGCTGTTGACTAATGAGAATCAAGTAAGCAAGTTAAATTGGTTCATGTATGCATTACTCAGTCTAATTGCTCAATTGATTTCCCATTGTTATCCTTGTTAACCAGGAAAATCTGGTACTGGTAAAGACAGGGTGTTTTAATAACTCCAAATAACATGACTCGTGTTCTACTAAAACCTTGGAAAAACAAGTAACAAAGGACAACTTCGCTTTTGTATAAAACAAGTCAAGCTGATATCAACACTCCAATGATTGTACACGATACAGTACCACTGAGAGAATATAGGGAAACAGTCAATTAAGCTTTTTTTAATGCCAAAACACAATATATGAGTTTAGAATACAACTAATAATGTAAGTGAACAAGCTGTCAGATGTATGTGATGATCCCGAACAGTTAGACAAGCCGGAAACCGCTTGGCAAACAACTCACCTTTTCCTTTACATTCTCAAAGGAGGAAGGAGAAACGACAGAGAAGCAAACCAGGAAGACGTCTGTCTGTGGATAGCTGAGGGGCCGAAGTCTGTCGTAGTCTTCCTGACCTGAGAGGACATGAACAGTTGTACTTCAGTTTTATGTTACTTCTGCTCTGAGACTCATTTGAGAGTTTTAAACAGCGCAGCTAAAGCTGGTTTATACTTGAGACACTCTCATTACCGCAGGGGCATGGGCGCAAAAATGTAAACAAAGTAGTAAGTGCAAGGAGTATAGTAAGCATCTGTCCGTTACCTTTTGCACGCTTAATAAAACGCTAAATATACACACAAGTTAAAGATAAATAACTTAAGGCTCTTGAACCTACTTGGTTTCTTTTGCACTGTGTAAAAGCAAAAACATTTGTCTTAATGCACATTTAAACATACTGATGTCACAGTGTAAATTACTGGTGAACCGCAACAACTTTTGAGAGCAGTGAGCTGCGTGTGCAGTGGGAAGTGGTTTATGACTAAAGAATATCGCAATTCATCTAAAAACCAGCTACAGCGGGAGATGCATCAAAGATGGCAGACTTAGCTTGTGTATTTTCACTAAAACACACATTAAAAATGAGACTAGCTTGAGTGGGGCAAAGGTTGCGTATAGACTGTGATCTAAACCGCATTACCTGCTGTGTCAAAAAGTCCCAATGTGTATGGTTCCCCTCCAATCATCACTGTGACAGCATAGTTATCAAACACCTGCAACCAATCAAACATAAGATCTTGTTATGAGAGGGAACCATAACATTTTTGTATACACTTCGCGAATACAGGTTCGAACTTTGATGATATATTGAGAACAATTGACGACTTTGATAAATCAGACAACACTGAACATGGCTCTAGAAACATGGTTCTATTAAAAGAACAATAGCTGGCATTACTACTTATAAAGATCCATTACTGTGGCCCCTCCCCCTGAATTTCTAACCCAGAGCCCACCACCCTTACCGTGGGAACATATTCAGAAGGGAATTTGTTGGTTGTGTAGGAGATGAGGAGGCAGGTCTTTCCGACAGCTCCGTCTCCAACCACCACACACTTTATAGTTTGCATCTATGAGAGAAGTGAAAAAGGGAAAATAGAGTTACCATTGACATCCGTTCTCATGAGATTCAAATACCTTTACGTGAATCATTTTCGACTTTCACTGTTCGCAATTACGTGCAGGTTTAATGTGTTTACTACGACTGCCAATAAGCTCAAATTTAAGTAATTTGATTTTTTTAAAAAGACGACACAAGGAGATCAGCAAGAATGTGCCGATTATGTATTTGCTTCCGCATATTGACGCTGCTTAGTTGAAAACGCGTCTACAAAATCGATGGTTTTCCATCATTGTCGTTTCTTTTATTGCGATCGTCGATCATTTGTTTGTCTTCAGACCTTTTAATATCCAATTATTTTAAGTAATAACTAAAAATACTCTTAAGTTTTAGAGTCCGCTTTAAAACAAAGGAAAACGTAGGTGTCAATTAAACACCAATTCACCTGTTTATTGACGGTTTTAGGATAAAACGCGACACGGCCCATATTTTATTAATCATAATGGTTGGCCATTCACAAAATAAATTAAAATGATTTAATTCTAACCTCTTTTCCTCTGGGAATAAAGTTGAGTATCTTAACAAAGAAACCTAGCCGAGCAGAACATTAAACCATTTACAAACGAAAATAGAAATGTGTGGTCGTTATAGATGAATAATTTATATTTTAAGAAATGAGTCAGCAATAAAGTAAATCAGAGTTGTGTAATGAAGGCGACAGGATGCTGCGAGGCTAAGCTAACGCGCTAACACTTCTGAGGGCCACACATCAAACTTATCACAATTACACATCGAGAAAGCGCCAAAGAACATATACAGTGTTTTACTACAGTTTGAGCGGCAAAAATACTATATAAATAAAGTCACAAATCGCGGATTTCTTACCGTTTCTCTCCGGCGACTAGGCGTTGGTTACGTCCGGGTTTGAGAGTATCAATCTGACGTAAATGAAAGCGAAAAGCGTCCAGCCGTAGATGCTGCGTTTCACTCAGCATGCCCACTCCGCATACACACCCAACCAAGCAAATTTCCTGAGAGACCGCTAGAGGCGCAATATCTACTTTCCTATTATAAATTGTGTGCTCAAACGTAAAAACTCGGTCAATAACTCATCATTCTGTCCTTCATCTGTGGAACACAACAATATAAAATTATGATTAAATAAAATGTACGAAGCAATTAACACTGTAATAGTAACTGAAAATTGTGACTCGTTTGGAACTCCATGAGGGTAGATAGATTATGACTTTTCAAACACGTGCTATTTACAGAGCACAGCTATTGAATTTTGTATTTGAATAATCATTAGGAAATAAAGATTAACTGCCAGCAAAGCGGCTAAATGTTTGGAAACAGCTGTGACTACCACGTGACTCAGTTTGGACATAAGTGTGAAAAGTGGCTTTACTTGCCACTGAAATGTTCTCTGCCGTCTGTGCGTGCACTGCCATCTAGCGATTCTGTTTCCGTTTCATTTCGATGCTCTACCTACCCACGTTAAGCTCTTTAAATGTGTTGTTTAATAGAGTTGAAAAGTTAATTTTGCAAAGTTAAAATGACGTTTAAAAATGCGTTAAATTAAATCTCCTTACTGCAAATGTGAGCAAAGGTGGCTGGGCAAAATAAGGATATCGTGTCACGATAAAAGCCTCTTTCAGTTTAATCTATCGTGCAAACTGAATTTACTCGCGTGAATCAAATATATCAATTGAATATGTACATAGTAATGGCTATTGTCAAAACATTATCTACAATGATCGTAGTTATAAAAAGCATAACGCTTAGGTCACGCCAATATAAGTGCATATGAACCAGTAAGAATATTGTATTATTACACGGCAATATATGTTTGTTTTATTGACTTCGACTTGATCCCTAATTTCCGCCGCTTAAACTTTTATATTTATTCACCGGAATGTGCGCAGTGCTTATCCCCTCCCCTTCCTCCTCCGCCCATTTCGTTTTTCTGTTGACGTTTGGCTTTTGTGCCCGTTTCGGCAAGTACGGGCAATCTTCCTATCAAAACCATCTCTCCTTACTGGACTTGATTTTTAGTGGAAGCGCGTTACTTTGCATCGACTTTGATCCGATGCGATCCGAATGAAACGCGTCTATCTATCAGAAACGCAAGATATTCGACCAGGATCTTCAAGGTTTTTGTTTCCTTTGTCATTCTGGCTTCCAGTGCTCATCTGCGGAGGCTACTGCCGTTGGTTCGTCTGCTTTGCATGCAGCTATTGTGTCCACATGAACAGAATTCACCTTGACCAAAGCTGAGTTGGATCTTTAAAGCTCGATTAGGTTTAGAAAATCATTTCGTTGTGCATGTTATGCTAAGCTAACCATCCGATAATAGCTTGCAGGCTGCTTCGGATCAGCACCTGTCTGGTACATTCCAGCGTGATCGCATAGGTATAAATGTTTTGTTGTGCTGATTCGGTCTATCTAGTGTTTTATCTATCTCACTCGGTAAATTTATGGTCTGTATTGTTAGGTAATTGTTGTTGTGCAACTCCCCAGCAGAGAGACTGATTTGCATATCGGTCAGGGGGAGCTTAATGATTGGTTGACTAATTAAGATTGGTTGACCTGAGGTCGGCTTTTTGAATAAAAAAGTCAAACGTCAAGTTAGCAAGTTCAAGTTCGATCAACCAACAAAGAACAACAAAATGTTTCGCTACCTAAATGATGTGGATGACAACCCATACATGATGTAAGTATGATGATGTCATTTTATATAGAGTCGGTAGTTTGGACCTCTTGTCAGTTGCGTGTCGGAGGACAGCATGAGCATCTGTAAACTGTATGCACGTCATGCTGTCACAGGGATCCGTTCGCGGCCCACAGGCATCAGATGAGGAGCCTCTTCGGGTCATTTGGCATGGATCCGTTTCCTCAGACCCCTCAGATCCAGCACCCACGTACACGCATACAGGTACCTAACAGAGCCTTCAAAACCACAGAAAACACGACCGACATGTTGTCTTTTTATTTTGAGGCTGATTTTGTCTGTCTTAAGATCATCTCTGCAGTGCTTTTAATTTTGGGGTGATTTTAGGCATGTATTAAACATTGATTTATGATGTCATCTCTTTGTAGCCACAGGCTGGAGCCCTGTCGCCCTTCGGCATGATGGGAATGGTATGGCCCTTTTTGATTGGTTAAAACAGTGTTTATTGTTAGTAACAGTGTTTATTGTTATAAACACTGTGTGTTTTGTCTCAGGGTGGAGGATTCATGGACATGTTCAGCATGATGAACGGCATGATGGGGAACATGGTGAGTTTCTGGTGTCCAACCAGAAATATATCAGGCTTATTGAAACGGGGCCCTGGGTTATTTACACTCAGCATAGATACAGTTTAATACCAGGACTTAAGTTTGTTTATTCTGGTGGAGGCTGAAGTCTTTCTGAATGTAAACAAGCCTTATAGTTCGATATAGAATGGAATCATTCACACAGTTTGTTATTCTCGGTGATGTTCTGGTAATGATGGATATAATACAATGACTCTGGTTGTCTGTCACCGTTTCATCAAGTCTCGAGTGGTCTTTTCTAACCCCTGCTTTGTTTTCTGTCTGTAGGAACGTATGTCTGGTGCTCCAAACTGCCAGACGTACTCCTCCTCCACAGTCATCTCATACTCGTCCACAGACTTGGGAGCACCTCAAGTCTATCAGCAGACCAGTGAAATGCGCACTGCTCCCGGGGGTGTAAGACATGCCTCCATACATAAAACACACACACACACACTTTGGTAATCCATGTTAAAGGTATGCTCGATACATTAGGTGTAGTACATTGTAATCACCATAGACATCGAGGTTCCCTATTAATATGTAGAGAATTGATCGATCAGCGTGGCTTTTTAATGACTAATTCTTGAACTTGTACTCTGCCTACCTCCCAACATTAGTATTTGGTCACAATTTTGATTTTATGGAGGGAATTTAATACAGATGTTTTGGACCCACTAATAGTGTTTGTTTGCTTGCATGTCATTTGTTTGCTTGCATGTCTGTATTGCTTAATCGCACGATTCAGTTTTGTCAATTAAGTAATAATACAAACATGGCCAAAAAAAATCAGCGCAAAACATCATTTGAATTACACAGCTCTTCAAAAAGCAAGATACTGCTAGGTAGTGTAGACTGCAGCTTACAATAGTGATCAGGCATACTTTGCTGGAACTGCACAGCTTTACTCCACCACTGCAATCCAGACACCTGAGTCGGCTCTTTATAATGCAGAAAATGCGCTTCTGTGACTTTGTGCTTCAGTGTTTGTTAAACTGTGTTTTAGATCAGAGAGACACGTCAAACGATGCGAGACAGCGAGAGCGGACTGGAGCGCATGGCTATCGGACATCACATCGGTGAACGAGGTCACGTGATGGAGCGCTCGAGGAACCGCCTCACAGGAGACCGTGAGGAGAGACAGGACTTCTTCAATCTGGAGGAGTGTACGTCAAATACCTCCTTCTGTTTTTCCTTCAAACTGTCAGCATCTGCTTTGAATTCAGCTCAGACTTTAAAAAAGATCTTCTGGTCGCTATTGTAATCGACTTTCTCTTTTAGCGGAGGCAGCTGCCTTTGATGAGGAGTGGAGGAGAGGGGTGGGACGATACCGCCCGTCTAATGCCCGTTCATTAGATTATGGGCGTGACCGGAGTGGGGCCGTGGGTCAGCAGCTGGCCCTCACAGCACCTCCAAGCTCCTCCTCTCCCTCGCCCCGCCATGAGTCACCACGTCACCGTCCTCCCCAATCTCGTCCGCGCTACGACTGGTGAGTGGTGCGCCTAAACAAATCATTTATGTTGGATGTTTATTTGGTTGTTTGTATGCCAGGCTTCCGTTTTCACTTGCTCTGCCTTTGCCTGTTCACAGGTGAGGTGGAGCAGTCGGTATCTACCTGATGCTGTGAAAAAACGAAGGAGGAGGAGGAGGAATAGTGAAGAATATTATAACTGATGAGTCAAATGTTTGATAGAACAGAACTGTCAATATGTGTAGTCAGCTCCTTACACGGCAGTGTGCTGGCATGGGGTATCATAACACGGGCTGAAATTTTAGACAGCTTCTCTGTTGTGTGGAATTTCACCTGGCCTGTTGTATTTCATACCATGTAAATACTCCCAAAGCATACACACCAGCATTCACAATTCAACAGCTCTGAAACCTTGTAATAATATATGTACATTCACACAAACACACACACACACACGTAAATCTTTGTATTTAAATTATCATGCTTCCAATATTTCAATATTCAAATATTTAATGATACCACACACACACACGCATACACACGTTCACTGTAAAGTCCATGTATGTTTGTGTTGACACTAGGGTGTCTGTGGGTTTACCTATACAATGCTGACTAATTAAACTTATTAACTAATAAAAAGGTCTTGTTACGTCATTGGCTGTCCTGTCGTATATACATTTTTCATAAGTTGAACTCATATTTACGCGTTACTGCCTTTATCCTTAGGGGGTGTTTTCTTCATGTAAATGTTGCTTTATTTGTGTGATTTTCTTTTATCCATGTTAAATGGTGTGAAAGTTACCATATTTGTTGGATTTACATGATTATGACAGGACGTGAAGAATTTGACACATTATCTCGCATAATGTTTGACTCTTGTGGCTGTATTTTAAGTATGTTTTCAGGGGAAAGTGACTAGTAGCTTATGGGTAGTTTATGGAACCTGATTTATCCCCAATGCACTGTTCAACTTTTAAACCAAAAACCTTTTACTGTTCATTCTGTCTAGCATCAACACGATTGTTGCTTGTAAATGTAGCTTTGTAGTTTGGGCTTGTTGCAACTGCTAAATGAATCAATGTAAACGTAGTTATTGTAACAATTTCTGGCATATTAAGGATGCCTTGATTTGGAGATCAGATTGGAATCAGATGTATTTTGGCTGAGCCAAACATGTGCAAAACTTCTGATTCCGTTGGCTCTTTCTGTACCTCATTTTCCCCACATGTAGCCTCTCCTTTTACACTG
Organism: Botia almorhae; assembly: GCA_036877575.1. Taxonomy (NCBI): domain Eukaryota; kingdom Metazoa; phylum Chordata; class Actinopteri; order Cypriniformes; family Botiidae; genus Botia; species Botia almorhae. Next base: position 10,859 of record JAZGTJ010012958.1, read on the forward strand.
TTGATCCTAACGTCACAAAAACAGAAATGTAAAATTTCTCCCAATCCCTCCCCCGTCACTCACTTCCCTACAACTTAAACTTGCCTTTCACTGGAAATTTCTACATTCCTTTTGTTTGAGTTGCACCAGTATTCATACAGTACATTATTTCTCTCGCTCAACTCTTCGGCTTAATTGATTGTTTACCTTCCTAAGATACATACACGGATAGTGACAGTAAAAATCAGTGCCATTCATATTATGCTAAAACGTGTTTGCTTGCCAGTTACGTGCACATACGTTAGATCTTTTGAATCTTAATTGTAAAAAGAAAAAGATGTACAATTAGAACTAGAATTAGAACTTTGGCCGGAATTTAGGGAGTTTGCTGTTAAATATTATTTGGAAAAAAAAATCTGTTATTAAATAAAAAAAGTTGTTTTCTATTAGTAGGTTTGAAAATCATCTTTGATATATTTTTGTGGCTTTTCTAATCCTTTACTCACCCTCGCTCCTCTCTCATCACCTGCGACGATCGTTTGTTTTGCCGTCTCTTCCATCATAGTTTGTAGCTGTCTTACATTTGTCTTTGTCACCCATCTTGTTTGTTCCTGCTCATCTCTTGTCAGCGTGAGATTTGTCATCTTTTTCTATTACTGTTTTTCTTGTGGCTTTTTCACACGTTCTTTGTCTCAGTTTATTGTTTGTTTCTATTCTTGTATCTTCAGACATAAGATAAGAGAACATCTTGTATGTTTTATTTCTCAGACGTATATTTCTACCTCCTTTTTACAGACACCCATTACAACTTCACTTGCAGCTGTGTTTTAATTGGCCCTCAAGGTTTGTCCTGCTTCTGAATGTGGTTTGCTTGGCCACCTGCTCAGGTAATTCCACCTACATGGTATATGCACTATGTATGTTAGGTATAATGAGCTCTGGGACAGAGAGGGAAAAGATGATTTCAAAACCTAGGAATTAAGTGCTGTCCAAGAAGACAACCAAGTATTTGTGGAGCACAATCACAACCATGTCTATGTGTGTGCACAAACTGAATACGCTGCACGTTTTCTAATGAGATTTTGTGGGATTATAAAGTGAACTGTCATAAATGGTGTTTTATAGCTGCACTACAGAGTAATAAATGAAGCCGGGGTTAATATATTCTGTATTTGACAGCAACAGGAAGGATATTACAGTTTTTCATTTTGATTTGCGCATACGCTATAGTTCAAACTACATTCATAGACTAATTACTGCAAATCAGACGTATAGTATCTGTGTACATTAAGACGTGTAATATACGGTATATGTTTTGAACAGATGTGTGTTTCTTCCTGAATACTTTTGATGACCTCTGAAATGCTGATCGTGTGCTGTAACGCTTAAGTCAACACGTCGTATTGTTACACACCTGCAGCAGTAAATCAATGCAAAGCGACTCTGCAGCCGCTCAGTCGAGTCATGCGCGCTTCAGTCGGTAGATGGAGCGCTTACAGTCAGACAGAGGACGCGAGAACGCACGCGCGCTTCAGCGGGGTTGGTTACTAAGGTTACAACACAATGGGAGTCGGGACAGAGGTCTATTCGAAAGAAGAGGAAAAAATGTAGGAAGGGGAGAGAGAGAGACTGAAGGAGACAAATAGGGGGAGAGTATGTGTGTGTGAGAGACTGGTCACTCCATTGCAGTCTCAAAGCACAGCATAAGGGAAGCTGTTTTAGTGCTTTAGCAAGGCAAATATGGTTTAGGGCAACTGTATGGGCTTTTAATGAGAAATATTGCATATTTCGAATAATAATTATTTTGCAGAAATAGTGGCATACCTCATTAACGTAGAACAATTAAGCCTAATTACTGCTCATTAACTAATTCGAGGACTTCTCGGTTAATTTCCTTAATTAAGTGTTCGTAATCGACAATTAAATAAGTGGCCATTTCCAGAATGAAGACGTAGCCTTGTCTCTACATTTTAATTCTTTTCTCTTTGTGTCTTTCAATTGCTTTTCTTTCCCCTCCGAAGAATATGTGAAAACACGCCCCTTCGCACCCTCGACTCGCACGAGCGGTCGTGCGTCTCTCACTCGCCCCTCCGTGAAGATTTGTGCCCTCGCTGACTGCAAAAGGAGTGCAAGTCGTTTTGACAGAGGAACGGGAGAGGGGCAGAAAGAAAAGGGGGTGGGGTAGAATCAAACGTACGCATCAATTTGTACAGTCTTCAGCTGCACCCCGTTTTCTGCGCCGATTTCAGGGGGAGCGGCTGGGAAGCGAGAAAACGTTACGATGTTTGCGAAGCCGCGACAACGTAAATCTTTCCGCGCGTCGTGTTCCCTGTATGTTTGAACGCGCGTAGGTCAACGTACAGTACAGACGGCAGAAGGAGCGAGTGAGAACGGGAGATACGCATCGCTGGATATTATAGGTAAGATGGGGGAGAAAATGGATGCTTATATTTTACTAGTTCTTCTTGGTCATAGCCAGATTGTTTCCCCTCCTCGCATTCCCGTCTTTGTGCGTAAATGTGCATTAGGCTGGGTTTAAATCCTATTCTAACAACGCAGGTCTCGAGTGCACGCATTCCACGGAGCAACGCGATCCGGCGAGCTCGACAAGAATGCCATTCGCCATTCTGATCCCAAATCTTGCTCATATGTGAAGAAAACACCGAAAGGGGGGTCGACAACGGAGTACATGCGACCCACTCCGCTCGTCTTGTCAGGATAGGACGTTCTATGCATTGTCTAAGAACCGTAATCCAGAGGTCGCCCGGTTAGTACAGTAAAGCACAGCCTCTGCATGCGTATCAATAACAAACAGCGGAAGAATGGAATAAAGGAACGTTGCAGTGCGTGGCCGGCACTAACGGGAGAGAGGCACGGAGTTAACGGCGTGATGCACGATCGGTTGTCTAACTCACCTCACCTTTGGCATTATGCATATGCATGCTAAAGGATTCAGAAAGCGAAGATAATTTTGATCTGTGTGCGTTTTGGGTGTAGAAAATAAAGTGTACGATTCGGTGGCCTTTATGTAGACTATACATGTCAAAGTATTGCTGATTGCTTATACATTCAAGGTTTTGCAGCAGGAGAGTGGAAGGTTTTTGGTATGCATGGAGTCCAGCCAAGATTTTGGTAATGGACTGTTGACAAATGAAGGTTCACATGTAGACAAGAGTATTGGCAGCCTTTATTGTTGGTCATTTAGATATATTGCCCTGCGTACACTGTAGTTGGTTCACAAATATGCTGATTTTACATTTATGAGATATGCACAAGGTGTCACCTGTGTTGATTTGGCACTACGATTAATTCCTGTTTTGCAAATGACTGTTATTAATTGTGGTCAAGACAGAATAGGCTCAGTGCTCAGTGTGTTGGCTGACTACAGTCTGTAAATCTGTACGTCATATTTGTCAGCACTGTGGTTTATCCTTGGGCTCTGTGGTTTGCGCGTAAAATGTTCATTTTGTAGCTTTAAAAGGCGCGCTAAATACACTCACTCATTTTACCCAGTCTGTTGGGGTGCTATATATAGCCTCATTCACAATAAATGAAGTGTGTAAGAGAGAGACAGAGGGAGCAAGAGAGACAGTAGGTGGCTTGAAATTCAGGAATGACTTTTAACCTCTATTGGCTCTATTACCCATACTCTCTGTCTCACTCTCTCACTCTCTCTCTAGGTCTATACCTAATCATTTATTTCCTCTGTATTGTAGAGGGTGGACTTTGTCACTCAGGTGGTGTTTGGTGTTTGTTATGAAATAAGCAGTGTCTCTCATTAACATTAGAATTTTGAAAATCACGTGTAAAGAAGGCCAGCATGTGCATCACATTCTTGGAAGGTTGCGATTCTCCATGATTTCAGTCAGGCTGTGATGTGGTTAATTAGCAGGGTTGCTGTATGCTGGCGGATTATTACGTTGTAACTGCACACGTCTGTGTGATTGTGTTTAAATTAGCCCAGTATTGTTAGCCTATTAGCCGAGCATTATTTAAGAACAATAGATCTGTCTTCAAAATGACACGCATACATTGTGTTCAGCTAGGCTAGAAACAAGAGGAAACCATCATGAGAGGAATGATGTTTTTTCATCTTTTATCTTATGATGGTTTCCTGCTCAATATACAACGTAGATAATGAAATGATAAGAAACAGTTTTTCTTAAATGAGCAAATATGTGAATGCATAAGTGTGTTTGTATTTTGTGAAGTTGGGCGTTTATGTGCATTCACAGATTTGTGGGCATGTTGATCTTTTTTTGTGGAAGCAGTGCCTCTCTGTCTATGTTTGGCTGCAGTGTATAATTTTTGCAGAGCTCCATTCAACATTGATGACTGAAGCTCAGTTTCAGAGTACCACAAACCCTCTGAAGTAGCATGCAGTCCACATAAATATGTTTCTCACACTCTACAATACTACTGTTACCTACTGCAAGCCGCCATGTTTTAGTTTCAAAATAGTAAACGGTGCAATTTATTATCGATCATTTAACTGCTGATAATGTCATCATAGAGCATTGTATAATTGATTATGATTAAATTATCGATTGATCAAAAAACATTTAGATCAAAGCTTGTTAATTTACCGTATT
>JAZGTJ010012959.1:0-15429 GCA_036877575.1 Botia almorhae
TAATACACAATTTTGTGTATGTTGTTACCTGTATAGCCTCCAGGTCCCTCTCCATACCAGTGAGCTTGCGTTGCAGGGCCATAACTCCAGCCAGGTCATTTCCAAGGCTCTGCGTAGACTCTATGACCTTAGTCTTCTCCTTCATCCAGCTCTTAATCTCATTACACTCTAGATGATAGTTCTGGATATTTAGTGCTGAATCTAGGGCTTGTTTACGCTTGTTGGCCAAACTCTGGAAATCAGACCACCTATAGAGGGGGAGAACTGTGTTTGCGGTGTATTCATGATTGTACTTGCATGAATCTCATTATGACTTCATTGTGTATTTCATCTGACTTTATGTGCTATTTTTGTGGGTATTTGTGTCGAGTTGGTTGTTAATCTTTTCTTTGTTGTGGTCGGTCTGTGCCTGAGCACATGCAATGGCTCTGGGTGTAAATAATTTGCTCTTTGTGTTGGTAAGTGTGTGACTGTACCTGTTATTGAGTTGGTCCTGTGTCTGGTTAATCTGATCTTTGTTGCGGTTGTCTGATCCAAGCAGCTGTTGGGCCACTTGATTGACATCAGAAATGCGAGCGCCCAGTGTATTCATCTCTGGCTCTAGAGTTTCAAACCTTCAGATGAACAAAACAACATTACTAAAAACATAACCTATTACACTGACTGTGAAACAAACAGGGATGGCACGATACCACTTTATGATGTCCGATACCGATAGTGCTACTGCAACCCCGAGTGCCCATACCATTTCTACTCTGATTGAAAATTGTACACTTTTATGAGTAAATCGTTCCTTCTCTAGTCATACATGTGATATTGTGATAACTAAATTCAATTAATTAATTAAGATATTTTCGTAACTGTACAAACAAAAGGAATCAAACAAGACAATCAACAAGTTCTCAGTCTATTATGTTATTACCTCTGTTGGACAACCTCCAGGTCTTCTAGTTTAGAGGGAATCTCCATGTTGTCCAGCCACTGTTCCTTCTCTCCAACCCACAGCTGGCAGGCGCTTGCTTCACTAAACATGCGATACAACGCAAGTGCTCCATCTAAGGCCTGTCGCCATGACGACGACAACCCCTCTAACTCTTCGTAGCGCTGCTCTATTGCTGGGAGGCGGCCCTCCACCTGTCAAAGAATGAAAGAGGCTATAAACATAATGCATTCGTAATACATATGCATGTATTAACATATATAATACATATTAATACAGGTAATACATAAGCATTCAAGGGACAACAGGGAGGCCAGGGACAGTGTAAAAGTGTTTCGGTCAGTTGACAGACCTTTGCTTAAAAGTTTTTCTGATGTATGTTCTGTGTGTACCTGTGGGGACTGTGCATAAGTTGCAGGCAGTGCTGAAGCCTGTTCATGTAGTGAGTCTATGAGTGGTCTGTGACTGTGAATCTCCTCCTCCACCTCTCTCTGCTTTCTGGCCAGAGTCTGTGTAGAAAACTCGTCATGGCCGACCTCTTGACTAGACACCTTCAAACCGAGCAAACAAACAAACAGATTCAGCCTGACCACAGAACTGAGCAACACAGATAAGTCACTATGAAACGAAAGAGCACATTTACTGTAACTGCAATAAAAAGAGTAAGATGTGATTCTGCTACTGAACATGACCTCTACATCTTAGAAGCAAAGACAATGACAGAGAACAGCAGAACAACACAACACAATAGTTTATTTAACAGCACAGCAGTAAAGAACAATTTATTAAACAGAGAACTGTACATTTGTTTCTGTGGAACATAAATTGACCATGCTGACCTGTACGGTAGTAAAATTGCCCAGGAGTATAAAGTAAACACAGAGGTTGTCAGTGGAACAACTTATATTGTTTTTAATTAGAAGTATAAATACTATATATATATGTTTCCAGAGAGAGAGAGAGAGAGAAAATGTAAAAAAGTAGAATTGAACCTGTCTTAGTGTTTCCAATAACCAGGCCTCCATGTCACTGGCATCTGTCTGGAATTGATGGAAAGCTACAGACTCCTGTAGTCCCTGCTCACGCAGCTGAGACGTCTATAAAGACAGACATGTAAAATGTGGAGTAAGACTGTAATGTAAACACACATTCCAGTTTAATTGAACCTTTCCCTGATTCACTACCTCCTCCAGGTGTGCCCACTGCGCTCTCACTTCCTTGATCCTCTCAGTCACCTCAGGGGCTCCCACGTGCCCTTCCTTTACCAGGGCCTCTCCGCCAGCAATGCTGTTCCCCAGAGGCCCGTACCGGGCTGCCATCTCATCCCTAAAGGCCTCGTGTTTGGACAGGAGGTGAAGAGCGGAGCTCAGGTCCTTTCCGTAATCTCCTCCAGACAGGATCTGCTCCTGCTCTCGAATCCAGGCAGCCTCTTCTCCCAGCTCCCACAGGAACTGCCAGAGTCTCCGTGAGTCATCCAGCCGAGCTCTTCGTTCTGCTGCCAGCTGGCCCAGTTCTCCATACGCTCGGCCCAGCAGGTCAACCTTCTCTTCAACCAGCGCCGGGTCACATGGCTTATAACCTAGACAGAGGGAAAGAGAGACATTACAAAACATTTCAAAGACATTCAAGTGACCTTTATTTTAGGTTTTGCAGGTTTTACAGAAGTAGACTGATCACGTATCACGTACTCTAAAGGTTGTAATAGCATTTAAATGTGATTTCCTGTTATCGTTAAAAATAAAAAAACAATTTTACAAAAAACTAAATTACAAAACCACTGAGGTGTCATTATTGATAACAATGTTAAACTTGTTGGTCCTCATTATCAGATGAAAAAAATGGTATCACCCATCCCTAATGTTTATGTAAGTGTGGGCGTGGCCTCACTCTGTTCACTTGAAGTAAACCTCTTGGCGGCAGCCTGCACGGCTTTGACTCTGTCCGCCTGTGCGGATATATCAGCCTCTACAAGAGTGTGTTTCTGCAGCAGGTCCTCCACATCATGAAGGTGTTTTCCACTGTCCTGAGATTGCAGACGACCCTAAAAACACACACAGGTAGGCTGTTACACACATATTAGGCTTGAAGGCAAAAAAAACAAAACACAAAAGTAATTTCAATTGCCACCCACGTAGCTTACTGAGCTGTGAATCTGCAGTTTAGCATGCACTAAATCAAATCAAATGTTTGTCAGTCTGAGTGAGTCAGTACCTTCATATCTTCCATCCAGTCCATGATGTATTTCATTTCCTGTAGGAGACGCTGCAGGTCTCTGTGTGCCATCAGCCTCTCCCGTCGGGCCGCAAGTAGTTCCTTCAGATACTCCCACAGCCTGAGCACATTATCCCTCCGCGCTAGAATGCGCCGCACTTCGTGATATCCCTCCGCCTCCAGTTCTCGAGCTACAGCTTCTACTGCGGCCACACGCTCGCCATACGCCTGGATGTCCGTCTCGATGGCCTCGTGTTTACGAGTGGCAGCCTCCACAGCACCAAGTTCAACACCAAAATTGTCCTAAATATTCCAAAAAAGAACCTGTTTTATGCATTTCATATCAAACCATTCATAGCATTTCAACGTTGTTTTTCTCTCTCTTTTCCTCACCTGTGACACCAGTCGCTGGTTTTCACTGAGCCAGGTTTCTCTCATGGCTGCTTTGCGGTCAAACCGTGCTGCCAACATCTCAAGCTTCTCCTGACGAATCAGCTCGTTCCTGAGTGCCAACTCCCTTTCATGCTCCGCCTTTTCCAACCTCTCCCATGCCTTCTCAGCCAAGCAGAAAACACAACCAAGCCATCAGCATCACCAGCTACAGTTGGTGCAGTTTCCCATCCAGAGGAGTGTTTGATGTGTATATACCTTGTTGATGTCTGAGATGAGTTTTCCCTCTTTTGGCATGTAGACTTTCTGATTGTTTGCTCTCATTTTACTTTGAATAGTAAAGAGCAAAACCTCCAAATTTCCCTTTTCAGTGAACCTGTCAAACACATGAATTTTAAGTCAAGGCTGTTGTGACCCATTTTACTTAATTAACATGATGTATATAAGGACTTTTTAACTTTTTGGTAAGGCTTGGGTTCATTTATCAACAATTGTTAAATTGTGAAAAGTGGCTGTTACAAACCAGAATAGAGTTAGTTAAAACAATATCAAATAGCTATTTTGGTAATTGTTGTCAATATCCAGTAACTTGTGTGACCTAATTTATGTAGCAGAAAATGCAAATTGTTTACAAGGAAGAGTAAGTTATTACATTTCGATGAAAAGCAAGCCATTTTCTGTTTTGGAATAACATGCATTGATGGATTGCTGCCATTAAGACCAATATGATATATCAGGTTAACAAATAGTCATTTTAGTAGTTTATACTCAGTTTATACTCAAGGTTTTTGGACTGGGGGTGTGTGGGCATGTTCTCACTTAGGTGGTTTCTCCACAGTGCGGTAGGTATTGAAGGCCTGTAGCTGGTTCTGAACTCCGTTAAGCGAGTTGGCAAGCTGTCTGTCATTAAGGGTGACAATGGTCTGTTCAATCCACTGCAGGAGCTCTGAGGCCAGAGTCTCATATTTCTCAATAAGATGATCTGCCTCAATAGCATAATCCAGCACCTACAGAGTCAAACACAGCCCCAGTCATATAAAAGACCAAAGACCCATAATTACAGCTACTGTACCATCACTTACAAACAGCAACACCTCCGAAAATAGCTTTTTAAACATAATGAGAAGATTCTCCTGAGAATTACAAAGAGTAGTTACACTGTTATTGTATTGTTTCACATACTTTGCCGATTCTCTTGCCCTCTACAGCGAGTGCCTTCATCTTGCTGAAGTAGTGATAATATGTGGCCACATATGTGATAATGGACTTCTCATCAGGCTGATCAACATTCACATCTGGAGAAAGTGAGACATTTTTATGATTAGCGTTACCATGGGTGCTAAGCAGCTGAGCTTATCATCTGGTTTGACTCCACCCATGCATCTGCTATGCATGTAGATGTCTGCATCTTACCCTCTGGATCCAGTAGTTTGGTGAGACCCAGCTCCTTCTCAGCCACGTTGAAGGCATTCTGCAGGTTATAGTGGGCATTAGAGCGTTTAAGATTATCAAAGTCAATCAGGTCCGACCTGAGACAAAAAAGAGAGAAGAATATTAAGATTATATTAAGTGGTTATATTAAGAATAACAGTTATTATAAGATTCTGCCATAAGATTACAAAACATTGCGATGCACTTTTCAGACAATAGAGGGAGGCACTCAAACACTGCATTAGAAAAGAGATTTCTCTGCTTATTTAGGTCAACTTAATTTAACTATTCCTTTTTCTGCTCCTCCGCATAAAAACTTGCAGAAAGAACAAAGCTGCAGAAAGACAGCAGAGAGGGTGAGAGCAAAAATAAAAGGCTGGTGGGTCCTATGAGAATGTGGGGCCCAACTAATACATAATTCAATAATGTTATCACAGGGGAAAGAAGTGTATAGAAACATCTTAGTTGTACCAGTTTAAGCAAATGTCTCAAAACTCATTGGCCTGTGCCTCATCCTACAGCAAGAGAATGATCAGAACCATACTGCTAAAGCAACACAAGAGCTCTTTAAAGCTAAAACAAGAAAATTCTTGAGTGTCCAGTTCAGTCACCTGATCTGAACAGAACGGAGCGTGCTTTTTAAATTATGATGTAAACATAAGTGGACATGCATTCAAAACAAGAAGTGAGCTAGGGATGGCTGCAGTGTAGGCCTGGCAGCACCTGGCAATGTTTATGCAAAGTATATGCTCAAAAACCTAAATGCGACTAATTTATATATTATATATTCCAAACATTATGGTGCCTGTGGGCTATGCATAAAAAGTGTTGTAACTGATGCATGTTGAAATCAAAACGTACAAAAAAATATAATAAAACCTAAAAATGTGCAAATAAAACCACATATTTTTTTCCATATCATGAACATACCACTAGCCTACAGCCCACACACAGCACTCCATTCAATGGGATATGTCAATCTGTCACTGCTATTCTGTCTTTTTAATTGTTGGTCAATGAAAACATGGAGATGAATGTCTTAGGCCATTCCGTCATGTCTCGTGTCAAGTTTTTAAGATGCCATGTCGAGTTAATAGCAGGTTTAAAATGTGTTCTGCTCCAGGTGTTTCTGAACTCAAGAATGCAGCCTGTGCGAACGGCTCATACAAACACACACACAAGGGTCTAACAATTCGTGAAAATGCTTTGATTTAGAATTTTTCTGATTTCTTAAAAAAACCTATTACAAATAATACTATCAGCATAACTTCAGTGAAAAGGTGAATGAAGTAACTTTAAATTTTTTGTATTTTGTATGTGAGGCTTTTAAATTAAAAGTTTGTACAAAGCTTTATGATCCATGTATCTTAACATGACTGAAAATGTTCCACAAAGCAGCTCATCTGTTTTAATGTAAACAAGGAATTCAGATCTTTTGTGCAAGGTCAATTTCACAAATGATTTTACTTTGGTTACGTGTGTAACAAATGCATAGCTTTAATGTTGCTGATTAATCACAGTGAAGATCTATATGCACCAGTCCAATGCGTCTAAACGACACCAAAGTAAAACAAATCACATTGAATTTTTTGCCCTTTTTTTTGCCATTATCTAAGCATTGTAAAACGATCTAGCCTCTGAATTAAAAAGTATTATCAGAATATAATATCTCAAGACCTTGAGTTTAAAAAGATGCACAACACAAATATTTTTCTGGTCTTTACATTTTAAGCTTTTTGGAATTGTTGCTTTGGAGTTAAAACATTCAAGTTCTGTATTGAAATATATAAATGTGTACAGGAAAAGGTTAGTAGAACTCCAGCATGCAACTGTTGGACTAAGCCTGTGCAGGTCTTTCTCTATGTGTGGTAACATGCTGAAGAATGAAGGCGTGTGGAGTGTGTACACTCAGGGTTCACATGTACATGCTACTATGAGGAAATGATGGTCATTTCAAAGCTTGTCATCAGAACAAAGGCCAGTACTTCTGTACTTGCGTGTGTACGCTCAGATCAATACCTGTGTTTGTGCACGATGGCGCTGAACGCTAGACCATCTCTCCAACTGGTGGTGAAGTTGTGGACATTGACATTTGGGTACCTGCAGAGAGAACGGTTCATTAGTACAGGACCTGTATGTCTGTTCACTAAAGAACCAGCATTGATCAATCATTCATCCCTTCCACTCATTCTCATTCACAGTTTCAATCTCCTTTCGTACCCTGCAGTCTTCATCTGACACCACAAAAGCAGTGCGTCTTTGGCTGATTTCTTCTCCTTGTTGTCCTCCGTCTCGATGCTGATGTCTTGGATCTGTTCAAAGAAGATGTATAGCACGGTTTACTATGTAAACTGCAAATCTTTGTCTTTAGTTTATTATTTTAAGTTTGGCTGATTAGAGAATGTTTTAGTCACTCCTAAAATTGTGATGTTGATATAATCACTGCAGCTTGAAAATAAGAGGCCAACAGATTAACCTGCTTGGTATTAAATATTTTTAACAAACATAAGTGACCAAACAAATTTGAATATTTAAGTAAACCATTGTTGACAGAGTGCTGATGGAGAAGGACTGAGTGTTAAAGTTAAGTCAAATTAGTCAAGACACAATAAATAACTGAACTCTGTTTGTACCAAACAGGATAAAGCCCAAACAACAACCATATTTACAGCAACATGCATGTGGCCTTTAAGTGATTTAACAACCTCAAGCACAACCTCAAGACCAGTTAACACTTTTTGTGTTCATCACATCATTCATTAGTCATTCATTCATTCATTAGTCAAATGTAAATGTATGTAATGTAGTCTTAAAAAAGCATTTAAATATTATATGCAAAGTTAGGAGGCATTTATGCAAATAATAAGTTTTACTCTTGTATACAGAATTCTGTCAGTGAATTAACTTGTGTTAATATGGGGTGTAGAGCTGAACACTGAGCCTATAGGACAATCCAGAAGGCCTTTTGAGAGAAATATCAAACCAGGTGTCTCATAATCTGCATACCCACAATCATGCACATTTATACATAGAATACACATAGAACAGCCTATATATAATTGTATATCTGTACAGTTATATTATAATTTGCCTGGATTTATTTCTTTCTTATCTGCAAGTATGTTACATTATATTGCTCCTAGTAAAACACCAACATCTTCATCAACTCATCAGAATCGGTCTGGATCACTGGGCTTTTATAATTAACTTGTTTTAACTGAATAAATTTTGAGCTGATGTACAAGCCAATCAAAGGGCAATGAAGCTGCACACAAAAACATGCTAATAAGAATTATGACTTGATAAGACCTAAAGAGATGTTTGAAGGGGGAAAAAAGAACACGACTAATCTGAGAGACAAACAAAGGATCAAAATAATGAGCTATGAAGCATATTATGACAAGCTGTGACTAAAAGGATAATTTTTTTGGTCAGACATGCGTGTCCATGTCTCAGGATTTAAGATGCAATCCACTGGTCTCACAATGTTATCTTTCAAACTGAAACAAGTGCACCGAAACATTTCTGTGGTAATCACAGGCAAATAACTGATTCAGGTTATTTCAATTGCTGCTAATTCATTCACAGATGAAATGTCTTTATGACCTCAACATTATTATGATCCATGATCGCTGTTTCTCTGCAAAATCACACACTTGAGAATCACACACCCAACATTTGTCTTAAACCTATGATTTAAACTTACTTTTGAATGACACTTCACTATGTACATTATTATGTAAATCATTGTTAGTAATTTTACTGTTTGGTGCATTCTGCTGCATTGTATTGCTTAACGCTTGTACAAAGAATTTCAGACTGGTATTGTTCAATCATCATATTCAAATATCAGTTCTGGCCTAAAATATCCTGCTTGATGCACTACTAATTATAACCTGCCCATCTCACACGTCTAGCGAAGGCCACAACCTTCTTCCCACCCTACCTGGAAGCGGAGGATTATGGTCCATATGAGTCCGAGTGTGAGGCGGTGGTTTCCATCGACAATGTCATGAGAACCCATGTTCTCAAGATGAACCTTCTGTTCCTTCAGGAACTGCAGAGCCTTGTCAACATTCTCCAGACAATGGATGCGCATACGGCCCTTTGTGGGCTTTGGCTAAAAGATAGAATAAAAAAATTAACTAATATACTGATGAACAGATAAATAAGCAACAGATAGGCGGACAGATGGATGAATTCTTACCAGTTGCTCCCCAGAGAGAACCTCCAGCAAACGGATAAGCATGCGCCCATCACGAAGGTCAGTGTAGAGGTCACCAATCCTGCAGGTCACGCGACCCAAGTGGGAGTTTACCCATTTAGTGAAGGTCTTCTTCTGAACTGCCTCTCTCTCATCTGGAAAGGAAAAAAGAGGTTTAGAGGTCAAAAGACACAAATCTCTGATGTTCATTTGAGTACAATGAAGTGCATGTACACATGCGCACAAAGTACAAAATAAGAAACAGCAAAATTAATGGCCAATCACAATGGCTGACTTATTAACTAGTTGTCCAATAACTGTTCTTTATTTTATATTTTTATCCAGATGGACATCTCTATCTCTGCACTATTTCTTTTAGCAATTTAGGTGCTTTTGAACACAACAATGCATCTTATGAAACGCCCCTCAAAAACAACATGCCAGGGATTTCTAACTGACCAATTAATTAACTATTATTAGTTTTGCACACTGCAAATGCATTTCAAATATAATTTGAACACAAGCTTATAAATATATAAACAAAAAACTTTAAATTTATAAAATAAGACTAATAAAATGAACTGCTAAATGCCATGTGTGGACCTCTGATTTACAACTTGGCATAAAATTAATATTTATAAATGACGTTTTAGGCAGCAGCTGAGAACTGTTACTCCGAACTCTATTAAATCAACATCATTACTGCAGAGCACTGACAACATTGACTGATGGCTGTTCACATTAATCAGAGCAGACTTCACTCACATCCAGCCAATGACATGAGGGGAGGGGCAAAATTTGACTGTACAGGGGAGCTATAAAGAGCTGTATGATGTGATAAAACATGTTTATCTGCCTATAATCTCATAATCAAAAACAATGAATAACTAGGAGACGTGGAAGAAGAGGATAAGATGATGGGGCCGAAAGGAACAGGAAATGGGCTTTAGGGAGAAATGCTTGATATGATTGTGGACAGATGAGCGTCTAATGAGTAAAGGAGATAGTGTTACTCTGTGAAAGCATATGGGCTGGTCAGTAAGAGGCTCAAACAACTGCCATCATCTGAATGACCTTTACAGAGAAACAGCAAGCTGTTTATCGCAAACACAAGTACACACTCTTCCTCACTACCACCTATACACAAACAGAGAGCATGTAGCATGCGCTAACACAACAAAATTACTCCTGTAATGAGTTTAAATGAAGCATGTTAATTTAATAGCTGATAACAAAATGTTATGAGCGCTGAACGCCTCAGTCATAAAACAAACAACAAAAGAACACAGGAACACAATAGCGGTGAGAGGCTACACAGCGTCAGCTTTAGAACCATCTGGTCACAGATCTTCTCTCTCTAACACACATATGCTGTTCTCTACAAGGACTGAGCTTTTTATTATTACCTAGAATTGGATCAGATGTTTAAACACACACACAGGAACGCTTGTGCATGTACCACTGAAAACACCCCAGTGATCGACTTATAGACAGTTAGCTACCGACAGCTACAGGTGCCTCACCACATCTGAAAACTCAAGGATAAGAAATGTGTGTGCATGTGTGTGTGTGTGTAGGTGTGTGTTTGTGTCTGAAAGGCCTGATCCTGGTTAGACTGGACAGATTAGAAACCTATTACTGCGTAAAAGTGTGTGTGTGTCTGAAGAGGCTTAGAAAGCTATTACTGAAAAAAACGCCCTCTGTGCGCACACACACACAATATACTGTCTTATATCTTTCTTTCATTTTGAACCTGGACGGCATTTATCGTGTTAAGTCTTTGTGACAGGCAGTGAATAAAGCAGACAGTGTACAGTGTGTATGCGGCATGTCCAGGGAGAGTGTGCAGGTTAGTGAGATAACAGTAATACGTAAACAGACTGCTGTGGACATGATCTAAAGATACAGCCAGACACATTTCCATTACACTTTTGTTCAGATAGGGCTTGGTCCTTTTACTGACATAGATATCATCAAACTCGCACACAAACTAGTTCAGGGAAATTCTCCACACAGCAGCTGAGGAAACCTGTTCTGCTGGTCAACGTTGCAGAAACGAGAGGTGCTTTCATGCTCATAAACACACTCACATGCACACAATAGCAGAAAACGCTTTCATAGGATCTCTGGTGTAAATGCACAGACCCAGAGACCTGAACAGATTTGAGTCTGGCTTACATTATACACCCAGATCATTCCTCCCTCTGGCCAGTTAGTCAAAATGCTACTATGTTACATAGCCAAAAAACTGTGTGTGTATAAAATTACGCTTTACATTTATGAGACTGTGGTTTGGCAAAACTTGATTCTTGATACTTGAACTTCTCTGTAGTTTGTGGTATGACACAACTGGAGCTTTTCCTGGTATTTCCTTGAAGGCTGCGTGTAAGTGGACAAGAACAAGTTACACATCTGAGAACGGGGTGAAGAGTTGAACTATGATGTTGTAATCACATATGAAAACCTATTCAAATACAAACAATTTCTGCCTTCAAATATTTTAACATAATTTTGGAATGTTTTTTTTGGAATTTTTGAGGTCCCCATAAGAAAGACAAGGTTATAAAATCACACAGAATTATCTTTTTTTGAAAATTAAAATAGCTGAAGTTTTTTTGCGAGGGTTGTACAGTAAAAAACATTACATCTATGGAATCACACACATTGGTTTGTTTTACTATATTTGTGAGGACGTCTCCTAGACTTTCATTGTTTTCAGTTCTATCCTTCAATTCTACACCTAATTATATACCTAAACATCACAAAGACATTATTAGACACAGCCATAGGATTTTAAAGTAAAACTGCTTCAACCACATAGTAAGGACCACATAGTATGTATCATAATGAAGTCTTGTTGTTCAGTTTTTTGACAAGTTTTTCTATATTTGTGATTGTGAGGACACAATTTGACTTTAATAAGTGTAGCTATACCTGTATACAGAGGACTCTGAACTGCTTTACAATGCAAAATAAAATGAGGGTAGAGCAGTCATTTAACCATTAAGATGGTGGTCAGTATCAATATTTACCGATAATCAGTAAAAACCTGCCTGCTATTCAAATCAATTCACACACACGCACGCCCCTTCTATACTAAACAAACAATGATTCTTACCCATTTGCATTAACAGTTACAGTATAGACCAGTATACACATATGTTGTACAACACATAAGTACAATTTTTGATTTGTAATAGGAGGTACAAAGACATAATGTGATAGCCCAGGGCTCTTCTCAACACATCACAACCATTTTAAAAATATGCTCTTCCATCCTGTGCTGTAGGTCAGGACCATTTCTACCACCTTTTAAAGTTCCTCAGTTCACCCAGCTTGGCTCAGTGTTGGAGATCTGGGTCTCCTGTCTGAAGCTGAGTGTGTGAGTGTGTGAAGCAACAGCAGTTTCCCCTCCCTGCTCACAGCATTCTGTAAACTCTTTGCTCCACCTCCATTGTGGGTTTTCATTTCCTGCTTACTTAACTGCAAAATCTGAGCACAGTTACAATCTACAATCTCGATTTTTACTACAAAGAACATCTGGATATAAGACTCATTTCATGGAAAAAGCAACCCCTGGAGAAAGGCTTTTTATTGAAAAACATCCATTAACATGCTAACATGCTTGTGACATTTGTCTCACCATTAATGATTATAATGTGTTTCTCCAGTTCTCCTGAGGTCTAGACTCAATCCTGTCTTTAATCCTGTCCAGTCTTTAATGGACAGACTGTCATGTAATTGTCACTGTCACATTTGTGTGATCAATGTTATTTTTGTGTGGAAAACAGGCAAATATTGTTTATTCCAAGTCCATTTAAGGGATTTTTTAGTATAAATGTTTTAGCTGAAAGTCAACAGCTCATCTTCAGACTCAGATCTATCAATTACAGATTAAGCTAAAACACACACACACACACACACACACACACACACACACTTAACATGATCTTTAAAGTTGCATCTTCATGGGCTTCTGGATAACTAATGAAGGGCACACATAAGCTGACTGGCAGACCAGACCAGACAACTGTCTCGCTCCACACAAGCTTTAAATACATCTGCAAAAAAGTTCTGAATAAGCACACACTTTTTTTATTTGCAAGCTACTGTCAGGAAAAAGCAAAGGTGTTTACCATACCCATGAAAAGCAATGAGAGCCAATGGCAAATCTGGTGCAAAGGAGTTTGTTTTTTAAGCATGTGTGTGCTTGTTTTGTGGTGAGACGCAGATGTCATCTGTGTGACCCCACAGCACGTGCTCACCATCACTACATCTCACCACACATTACTAAGTGTATTTATATGTTCATTTCTGGTCTAATCTACATCTCACAATAAAGTAGCTTTTAACTAGTTTAACTTTTAACATTCACTTATAAACAGGTAAACAGAAATAGACAAGCACTACTGTTTTAATTACTGAATTAGTGTTATTGGTGATGATTTCACTCCCAGACAAACTATCCAAATAAAAAAAATCCCATGAGTTTGTACAGATACTTCATTAGTAATAAACTCATTAACTCATATTCATTAACCTTCAAAGCAATATTCCAAGTATAATGTAAAAAGTTACCATAGAAACATAAAGGTCACTGTTATAGAAACAATAGCTTGCAGACATTTTTAGTTTTCTTAGAAGGTTAATACCTAGTAGAGCGAGAGAGAAAGACAGAGAGAGATTCATACAGGTTATTTAAAGGAAGTGAAAACTTTTTCTCAGAAAGAAAACAATGTCAAACTCACAGCACTAAATAAAAGATATTTAGGGAATATTTTTTAAAGACCCCATGAAATGACTTGACAAGTACAGTTTTCTTTCTTTCTTCTTTCATCAGTAGTTTTGTTTTGTATTCCTGGAAAGAGGGGCTGTACATTTTAAATGTGTATATTTGCTACAATTGAATTTTGTGAACATTTACATTAAAATGAGGATGACCTGCTAACACAAATGGACTAACAGCCACAAGAATCAGATTGGGTGTTTCCCATTAATTCCCAGTCTAATTTGTCCCGGCATTGTTTTCAAAATGAACTGAGAATATATTTACACTTCTTTTAATAACATAAAAATTATGAACATTGATTTTTGCAGTGTTGTTTGGGCAAAGCATCTCTCACTCACAGTCCCGCCCCTCCTGCTTTTGCCACCAGCCCCAATATGGCTCCCACACACAGGGCCATGCACAAGTGCAAAGCGACAAATCTAGAGACTTTTTCAATAAACCTTAGCTTTCATTCAGTAGAAAAATGTCACCAGTACTGCCCCCTGAGCATGAGACTGTGTGAAGCAAACAGCAGGAAGAAGCAGCATATTCAACTCACCATATAGCAGATGACTTGAATGAATTGGTGAATGAGTACATTCCTAACACCTGTCATTGTTACTGACTGTTTTGAAATATGAACAAACATATTAGTTTGTTGTAAATATGCACATAGTTTGTTACCCAGACAGAGATTGTGCGCTACAGAAGACAAAAAAATAAAGTAGTAACATATCCAAAATCACCACATACGCATGTACAGAATTTATGTAAATGTGAATAGTTTTATTGGCCATTCAGTTATATAATAAAATACAGTACATGACAGTTCTGAGAGTAAAATAGATCTGAAGTGCCTACACTAGTCGGAAAGCAGATACTATGCAATGATGTCACAGATATGCTAATTAGCATGTGGTGCCATATAGCACAGTTTTACAAAATCCTGCAGGAGAAACTGTTTTACATTTATGCATTTGGCAGATTCTTTTATCCAAAGCCACTTACAGTATATTTGAGTTACACATTTTGTCAGTGCGTTTTCCCCCCGGTCATCGAACCCACAACCCTTGCTCTGCTAACGCAATGCTCTACCTACTGAGCTACAGGAACTACAGGAACTGCAGTTTTAAGATTTGTTACGACAGGCTCTCCCACTATGACGTACACAAATCCATGTATCGTCTCTCTCTCTCTGGTTTGAACAACATACTGAAACAGGCTGGACAAAAGGGAAGGGAAATGGGCACAGAAATCAAAGAATTCTCTTTACCATTACTGCATATGATATGCTAACGTGTGGGAAGACTGCACTCCTGGTGTGTGTCTGAAAGAGAGCACCACACTGTATGCATATACTGTGTGAATCTACATCCGTGCATGTGTGTAAATTCCTGAGTAGGCTGATCATGTTGTGACAGGGCCGCTCCCCTAAGGTGATGTTCAGGGAAAGCAGGGCATGAGATAGGGCTATAGAGAGAGAGA
>JAZGTJ010012961.1:0-15429 GCA_036877575.1 Botia almorhae
AGAAGCTGAAGATGAAGAAGATGCTTTCCTTACAGGGCCAGTAAAGGGGTCTGCATATTAGATGTGTTCTTACTTTCTGGCTTTAAATCTCTTTTTATCATCGAGTTGATCCGGCACATTAATCATATATTAATCACATCATATCACCATCAAATATTAAAATTTTTCCTACATATTGTGCCACCCTACTTATAATATTTTAAATAAATGAATTAGTGATTCATATGAAGTGTTGTTGAAGAACTTGTTTGCTTTTACAAACTCAAAAGGTAGAACAATCTTTTCAGAAATCAATACTGCGTTTACACGCCTTGATCTCAACACTTACTAATCTCAAAAGTTATTGCCAGAAACAGATTCGATCAGCAACTTAAAATGACTGACATCAACACAGAGGGAAAGTGTATCAAGCAAAATCAATGTGCCCAGATTTTATAGCGAGAATTAAATAGCTTGTCCACTGAAATACATCATGAAGGACAGTGCTCAAACATGTGACGCACTGTAATGCAGATCAGCTGTACAGAATCAGTCAGCACTGTGTAATCTAGTGTAAACATACTATACACTCACTGTGTTGACATGTAAAGTATCTGGATTGCATTGCAGTGAAGTGCTGCGTCCAGTGTTGGTGCATTTACATTCACACCTAGAAAATATTATATACATTATATACATTGAGTTGCCATTAGTTTGACTAATTTCTATACATTAGTTCAAACTGTTCTTTTTAATGAATCGACTCAGAACTCAAATTCACAATTGTATTGTGACTTGAACAACTGCTGGAATTTATAACTTTATACCTTTGTACAGTACTCATGTTAACACTTCCCTATGATGTATCGCTTCATTGTTTTCCTCACCTTGTAAGTCCCTTTGGATAAAAGTGTCTGCTAAATGCCCAAATGCAAATGAAGACGTAAGTGTATGTGTGACATTTTCATATATTAAATGTTTAGAAAATATATATTTATATTTAATATTATGTAGTGCTATACTGGTGCATTACATATCACTCTTCCTTGTGCTAAAAACAGTGTGGGAGCGTCACTTGATTATTGACATGATTTGTAGATCTGCTTATACATTAAACCTTTTAAATCTACTTGGCAACCAAATGTTTTTTTTGGTTGCCAAGTTCTTCCGATTTGAGATAATCACCATTTAACCTATTTAAGAGCAAATACACAATATGAAGATAAACGCGGAATATAGTCACATGGGTGAAAACATAGTTTAATATTTATTTTATTCTAAAACGAATGTTAATTTCTAGTTATATCCAGTCTTACTGGTGTCTCACAATGTGTTGAAGTCTTGCTGAGTGTTTGGTTTGTGTTTTGTATGGTTACATAACATGACTTGGCATTGTGGGTCGGTAAATGCCAGAGAGTAATGGCTTGATCATGCTGTATTTTGGCACTGCACGCTCTTGTTTAGTGGAGCATAGAGTTATGTAATACAGACCAGCAGCATAGATCTTGGGCGTGGAGGTGTTTATTGGCTGCCATAGCAGTGGGTTGTCTCCAGTGTGGCTGTAAGTGTTAACATGAATATTTAACGTTTCATCAGCAGCCATTTGTCTTAGAGCGGAGCACTGATGTTCATTTAAAGCCCTCTAGTCTCGCATTCAAGCTGGCTTAGGCGGCACGGTACATCGATACAGCACACGCCGCGATTAAATAAATGGAGAAACCTTTTCAACACCGCGATCTATCAGCCCCAATCAGCCTTTTATATAATAGCTTCACTCTGTAGATGCTGTATGCATACGTCTAGTCATGCTGTGTAACACTGACTGCAAAGCTGTGTAGCCATCTGTAAACTGCTGTTAATTGGTACTCAGGTACAACTCTGTTTTTGACCCCTTATGAAAATGCTGAACAGTTTTTCCATAACACAAAGGGGGGGGGGTAAGTTCAATAAAAATGAACTGTGCCTGCTGTTTATTTGAACGTGCTGTCTGCGTTGTTTTAGCACAAGAGTCACTAAAGGATTATGCAAATTATGTAACAGCACAAAGGTGGCAACAAAATCGGCGCTGAAGGCAAGTTCAATCGCCACAGTTTCTAATCTTGCACAGATCAATTGGAACCTGTGTTAATGCATTTACATTTAGGCATTTAGCAGACGCGTTTATCAAAAGCAACTTACGAGGTAGAAAAACAATGAATCGACCATAATGAGGCAATAACATAAAAAGTGCCGTACTAAGGTACAAAGTTCCAACAATTGTTTGAGACAATACCTATTAAGGGAGAGAGAGAAAAGGGTTAGAGGTTATTTATTTCTTAGGGAGGACAGTTAACATATTCCTGTCAAGTATTCACAGAGGAAACAGGTTTTGGTCTGTTTCTTGAATATTGTTTGGGATGCGGCTATTGTAGGGATCCACTGAGTTGCAGTGGAAGATGCAATACATGCTGCTTAGAAAGTGCTTATATCTCTTATCGGCTAGTTTTTCAGATGACAACGATGATATGCATTTCGCATTTATTATGCGAACACTTTCAGTTCCAGTAACTTTTACAAATCCATGTTTTCATAACAAAAAGTATCTTTTTATGTAATGTTTATGCATTAACTAAAACTGTTGGCCTCAAAACAAAAACTGTGTGATCTGCCACGAGCGTCAACACACAACAGGAAGTAGAAAGTGCTTGACGAACGCATCAAATTGCATATTAATAACTTTAATTAATCACGGCACAGTGATATTTCAGCACATTTAGAGCCCAGTTCAACTGGATTGCAGGTGGTTTATGGATAAGATGATGAAATAAACTGAAATAAAACCCACACACAAACTTTTAAGCCAACATGTGTTTTCGTTGTAGGAAGACCACAGTTACCACAGGTGAAACATTGTGGTTACTCTCTCTTTGGTTAAAATAATGCAGCTATGGATTCTAAAAAGAAAAAACACTATCATGGTATTTGTAATTAAAAACTGAGGAGAAGCTTAAACACAGAATCAAGCACTGACTGAAGGACAGGTCACTGACACTGTATTACCAGACGTGGTGATAACAAGGTCAACAGCTACTGTACATTAACTGGAGAGTCTCCTCACCTCCCCGTGTATTTGACATTTTTGACAGGAAACCATAGATAAAGCTTTAATATTGTAGTGTTTCATAGTGTTTTGTACTGTTTTATGTATCTTGATATATTTTAACTTTATACTTTAATGCCTTAATAATTGAGAATTCATAATAAGTAATGTTCTAATTTAAAATAATTAATAATGTAATAATTTTTACTCAAAAGCACTCATAGTTTACTCATAGTTTTTCAGTTAATTTTGTTTTTCAATTAAATGCATTCATTACTGGAAAACAAGACAAAAACACCAAAACATGTATATTTAATGTTTTACCAATTAACTGTTTGACGTCAACTGAACTGCACAATTATCCCTCACAGATTTGGTTTCATTCACGTCAATTAAATGTGACGTGTGCTCTTACTCCGTGACAACACTATCAACTTTGCATCCTAACCTCGATGCCCCATATTCTCTGACACACAAAGCTCAGACTCACTGTATTTCCCCAACGCTGTCACACTACACTCATTTCTGCTAATTTTCATTCTTCATGCAAGTCCACACAAACACACAATTTTTTTGCACACACAGCTGAGATCACGCATTCGCTCCTAAACACGAGTCTGTAGAGCGTGTCCCCCGAGTGTGATTCAGACACTCAAATCTCCTCTCAGCTGCTCCTGATCTCAGATCATTGGAAAAGGCTGACTGAATTACATAATGTCAGTGTGTGTGTAAGCTCACTGCTCGGGGGTTGATTCGCTCAACGCTAGACACAGCGTGACTAAAGTGAGCGATAACAACATGCACTACAGCCAAGAAACACATAAAGAAGGAGCACGTATGCTGACCTACAAAAAAAGACAAGCAATGCATACAACGAGGAAAAATTGCCTGTATTCACAAAGGAAATTAATAAGAGCACACTACAGAGACGAAAGAATAATGACTGTTTGTGTGTGTGTGTGTGTGTGTGTGTGTGTGAGAGAGAGAGAGAGAGAGAGAGAGAGAAAGAAGCCGGATTGCATGCTGGAAGCAAGTGGAGCTTGCATACTGCTTAATTTTGGGTACTGTAAGAGCATTCTTGCGCTCTTTTGCATATTTACACACATCAAAAACAGCATGAATCATATTTTCCTGCATTTCAACTATTATTTAAACACACTTAAGCCTTAATACAGAGTTTTCAGTTCAATGCAAGGAAAATCTTTCTTACATGGGTTATTATATCGATACATTGGTTGCTGGCAAATCAACACACAAAATTTTATTTTATGTGTGAATCTGTTCGTCTAAAAATAATACATTTTAAATAGCAAAACAGTTCTCACATCAATACTGACACAGTTGACAGAACCCATTGTTTTAAAGGAGGAATAGTCAATGTTATGGCTGTGTATGAAACCCTGCAGGATGCCTGGAAAGAGGCTGTCCTCAGAGGTAAAAAAAGGCTGTATTTAGAGGTAAAAAGAGGCTGTACTGAGAGGTAAAAAGAGGCTGTACTTAGAGGTAAAAAGAGGCTGTATTCAGAGATGAAAATGCATCAAGACTCCTCCAAATCTCCTAACATCCCATAATATATAACATCCTGTGTTTTAAGATGCCTCAACTGGTCGATGTTTGAAAGCACCAAAGATGTATACTTGGCTATCCTAACATTTCCCACAATCCTGTGTATGTGGTTCAGCGATTTGTTGAAAGAATAAAACAGCGTCTGATGGAGCTGTTGAAAGTGGTTGAGCAGTATAAATGTATTTTTGTGCCACTAATGTCTATGATGGTTATAGCCCTGCCCTATATGTCTAGATAGCAAGGCAGCATGACTCTCTCTCTCACACACACACTTTCTGATCCTGATTCCTAATCCTAAATGAAGACAGGTGCTTGTCCCAGGCAGCCCAAAATCTCTTGATCTCACCTGAACAGGCCTAGCATAAACAAATTCACATATATAATCTCTCTGTGACATTAATTTCCTTTTGTCCATCCAAGGCTAAGTTGTTTTTTTCAGAAAACAAAGCAAAGGGGTTTGAGCTTTGCTTTGAGTTTAACAAAGGAACACAAAAGCCAGACCCGGCCAATTAAGGTAATGTAGTGGAACATACACACAGCACATCACAACCGAAATTACAAACATAGGCTCTTTCTCTCTCACCAGTGAGTAGGAAAAGTGCTGAGGAGGCACCCCTGCAGAGACCCAGTGGATAACAAATTGCTTTATTTTCTGGTCTGCAAACAGACTGGACTGCAGGCCTTGCACAGTTCAAAACCCCTCTCTCCTTCACACACACAAACACATCCTCCTTCTTTACTACTAATAATCTGTCACTTTTATTTACAAGAATATACTTTTTAATCAATATGTGGTTTACACCCTATCTGTGTTCACATGTAAGCAGTAACATTTAGCTAAATTCAATACCTTAAATATCTTATTTGCTCCATGGAATCCACAAAAAGATTTTTTTGGTTATGCAGCACTTGCTATACAAAAGTTTACATATTCTAATATAGAATTTATATATTCTAATATTCTAATACAGTTACATTATTCTAATATACTAAATATTCGAATAATATTTATGATAAATTACTGTTTAGGTTCATACATTTAAAACTTCTCAGACAAGCCAAAATCCAGAGATTCTATGACATACTATCACCAACATACTATGATTTGCTACACCTCAAACCTAATCCCCTATACTATACAATACAAAAAATATGCAAATTGGATAGCAGCCAATCACTGCAATGTCACCGACATTTATAAATAAGTCATTTCCTGTGAGAAACCATTAGTTTAAACCTGATTGGCTGGGAAAGTAATCTCAAGAACGTTGAGGCCACTCGAGGAATCAAGTTTCTGCCATGCTTTCAGTCGGCACTGCCAGTCACTAGACAGAAATCAAGACCCTTTTTAGCAGGCTGTACTCTATGTCCTCTCAAAGGAACCAATGGCCTAAAGTGAAATGTCATTCCAAACCAGCTGAGAGCTGCAGGGGTGGGTCCTGGACGATGGCTGCAACCTGATTGGCCTTCTTCAGAGTCAATCGTTCATCAGACATTCTGTGCATCACACTGTTATGATTCCTTTGAGTATAACTAGGATGGATTCATTAGCACTATTACAATATATCAACTAGATCTATACCTTTTTTAAATGCATGCTTGCATGTGCAAAACTTGCAAAGATATAGTGTTGTGATTATAGTGAGTGATTGCCAGGCCGTTGTATGTGAGGGAGTTGTTTGGGAGTTGTGATTGGTTGCTATGGAATTTCTGGTTGTTCTAGGTCATTTTTAGGTGGTTACTTATTTAATACAAAATCTAACAACAACTGACAGACTCTAGCAGTACGGCTGGATACCTTAAAGGGATAGATTACCCAAAAATGAAATCATTTCCACCATTTACTTATCCCCATGTCATTCCATACTTATATGACTTTTCAACTTCTGTGACACAACACAAAGGAAGATATACAGAGAAATGTCTCAGTGGTTTTGTGTCCATACAATGAAAGTCAATAGGTGCCACTGTTGTTTGCTTGTCAACATACTTCACAATATCTTCTTTTGTGTTCCTCAGGAGCAAAAACGTCATAGAGGTTTGGAATGACATAAGGGTGAGTAAATGATAGAAAAATTAATTTTGGGGGAAACTATCCCTATAATGAAGACCTTTGCTATACAGCCCCTAGATTAGGAAAAAAATAATATATTGCTGTTTTTGCGAACACGTTTCGACGCTTCGGTTTACAGACACAGTTTTTTAAAAAATCTGAATGTGCACAACCTAACAACTACTGAATGATCTAGATAAAAGCCCTTCGGGTTTTGCATTAAACAGCTGATTTGCATAAACAGTTGCAGATACTTTACTTTTGTGGAGAGTTTTGTGGACAAACTACAAAGCTGTGTCTGCTTCAGTATTCTGAAAAATATGCACGCAAATCGTCTCTCTGCTTGGTTACTGTTGTCATGCTCAGTGGTCCTTGACTGAGGAAAAGACAGGAATGTCAGAGCAGTCAATGTCCGCTCTAGAGAATACATAAACAACACAACAAACAAAGTAAACACATGTGATGACCTGCCACAGACCTGACATCTCACTCAGACCTCTGACTCATCCCACATTTGAGTTGGGTATTAAAAAGATTCCTCCTTGAAAAGACAAAGGGACAAATGGAAGACAGAAAAATGCATGTAGGTTTGGAGAAGAGAAAGATTTAGAAGAAAAAGGAGACTGATGACTGACATTTGCCTTTCTCTGTTCTGCACTTGCTCCCAAATTCCAGACGCATGACCCAGACAATCACATTTCCCTTCATTGCCGTATTTGAGCTACAGAGACCAATGACGAAACCAAACAAACAGGGAATATGTTGTTTCAGAAGATAATAACATTTTGTCAAGTGAATTACAGTTCAGACTATGTCATGACAGCAAACAGACCACAAAAGGATGAGACATAGTGTTGTGCTTGATGCCATCCTGGCAGCTAAATTTGCCTAGCGTTTGCCACTGACAACTAAATATAGCTTCTGTCTAAAATAGCAGCTATCAGCATCACCGTGATGCTGATTGGATAGACAGTCATGATGACAGCAGAAGAATTGCATCAGCAGTAACATCATACAACAGTAGCATCATGTGACTTCAGTGTGAAGTACCACAATGAATTACATGTGCCATGTGATTACTTATACAGAATGATACATGCTTATGGACTTCAATATAATTAGAAAATGCTATAGCTGCCTGGACTGGCACCAAGATGGCCGCCATGTAAACCAGCTAAAAGGAACACTGTTTGTTTTCAATTAATGAAAATGCAGCACACCTAAGGCGTAAATCATATATAAAACAAAGTTTAAATTTAGTCAGTACGTTAAGCAGTTCAAGCTGAATTAATTGTACCGATGTGTAACAAGAAAAGTTTAAAATATGAGTCATGTCATGTAGAAAGAACAGGCTGTTAGATGCTTAAAGCACAAGTGACAGAACATCGCTGCTCAGAATTCTGACATAATTAACAGAAAATAACCTCCATAAGCATGAAAAAGAAAGAAAGAGAGGGAACGACAAAGGGAGAAAATGCAAGTTTGTTTGTCAGCAGCTCTTTACAGACAGGAGCACACACGCAGACTGACAGACCCGCATAGCCTCCACTCCACAGATGCCTGAGCTAGTCTGTCAGCAGTTAGTCAAGCACCGAAAGCGTCCATTTGCCTCTGAATGGGGCAGGGTTGGGGTTGGGGCTGAAGGTTGAGGAAAAAAGCAAAAGCATTTCTGAGTGAAGAAGAATGATCAAACGCTTCTAACCCTCAAAAAGAATGTCAAGCATGCAATCTCTCCCACACAAAAACTCGAATAAACACTAAACCTCTGCTGACAGTCACCACTAAACCACACAAGCACACACAAATGAATGTCACACAAGCGCTTTAACACCAATCCTGAATCTGATCACATAATTTAAAACCATTATGATGACAAGCAGTTCTAACCCATTATGAATATATTACAAAGGCGTCAGGGGCTCTGAGCCCGGCTGCGTCTGACAGTATATTTCACAGTACAAATGCTGCTGCTTATGATACAGGCCAACAGAAGGAACAGCATATGCTCATTTGTTGATCAATCCCTCATTGTCTTCTTTCTTATATGTTAATCTGGACTACTGAAAATACATCTACTGTAAGAGCAGTTATGTTTCAAATTGTACAATTAAACCTTAGCTCAGCCTTCTATAATAAATGTCTATTATCGCCCCTCAGTGATGGAACAAGCTCCCTCAGAACAATACAACTTCTTAAGATTAATAAAAGCCTTACGATTTAATGAATACTGTACTTTTCCCTGCTTAAACCAAAACCTGAGGCGGTTATTTCCTTAAAAGTCCTTGTTTTGGGGGCTTTTCTTTTTTAATGTTATAATTTGCGATTCATTGTTTAGTAATTATGTAATTAAAATGTTGAATCAATTGCACAGAACAGTTTATATCTAGATGAAAGTAGTTTTGTGTCACGTGTTTAGACAGACAGAGAAGGTTTTAAAGATTTCAGACAGACTTCATTGATCACAACAGCTTTTATATCAGTCCGCGAGCTGATTCTCTGAGTCATCTAAGAAGTTTATACAAGCAACCTGCAGCCTCATTCATCCAGCACAAAGCAGGTTAAAGCTCTCTCACTGTCACATCTGCTGTTCATTTATCACAGAGTTTGTCAAGAAGTACACACACTGGGCTTAGTACGTTTATGAGACGCTAAAATATCATGTGGCAACCTTATTGGCTAATCACATGATGATGATTTTTATTCTATGGAAGAGACAAAAGCAGTCCACCATTCTGACTTATTTTCCCAGAATGCAATACTGCTGTGGTGGCTAGTGCACACTGGTCAGCCAAGAGAGACCAATCTAACCTTCTGGGTAAAGCAAGTTATTTGAGCGATCATGTCCAGCCAATGGAACAGGCTTGTTTTGACTCACTGGGCTAAGAATAGACGAATCTTTGAGAAAATGAAACAAAGCACGCTGCTATAAGTTGGGAGGGGTTGAAGGATGAGAGCCAGTGGAAAATTTTATTGCTGAGAAGTTGCTCTTATATAGTTTAATGGAGTTCTGATTTAGGTTTTATTGAGTTATCCTTTTTTGTCTCTTAAAATTCCTAAGGTGGAATAGAAATGGACTCACTGAGTCCATTATGAAGAATTTGATTGAGTAATGTTTATGAAAATTGGGTAACATTGCAAAAATGTTGTGCTGGACGCAATTTGTTTGTAGTAATTCCTGATTTTGTGGGACGGTTTACCGTGATCCGGACAGCAGAAACAAATCTTCATAGAGCTGAATGTGTGCTTGACTACACCGTGTGTTGGATATATGTCCGGTTCTAATAATCTTTTCAATCATTTAATAAATTACTGCTGTACATATTTGTATATGCAAAAAATACACATACAATGTCACCAGAATTGCACCAAGCAAATAGATCTGACTTTTGTTCCTTTTTTGTGCAATTTATAAAAAGTATCATTACATATAAAAAATATATAAAAAGGTATGTTTATACCTTTAAAGTTAAGGTGCAGTGTTGTTTCATTGTATTTAGTGTTTTGTTAAACAGGATTGAATAAGAAGGTTGTTTTCACGTAAAAACTGCACACAAAATGTGTGAATTTGTGAAACTGCAAGCACCATCCAACAAGAAGCACTGAGATTCTATTATAAACCTTTATCACTTTTTCCTTCCAAAAACCAAATTGACATAACAGCTTAATATCACCTGTTAACGTTCAAATAGCAAAACCTTGTTGATTAATAGTATCTGGTTCTTTACACTGTATCTGGTTCCTTACACTGTATCTGGTTCCTTACACTACACTACACTACATTAGTTCCTATAGCTCAACTAATAGAGCATATGGTGCTTGTCAAGCCAAGGTCATGGGTTTAAATCCCAGAAAAACCTATTGACAAAACCTATACCTTGAATGCACTGTAAGTCACTTTTTTAAGCGTTAAAACTTCTGCCACATGCATAGATGTAAATGTAATTATCAATAACGATTACAGGCTACAACTCATGGGGCACTGTGCTGAAACACACCTCATCCATCTCTGAAGCCTGATCTTGTTTGAAATCACACATCACTCACTCTATGCTCACATTCAGCCAGTGCGTCAGGCCCTGGAGAGCGGTGCCCATCTAGTTTACAGTGTTTGGATGTAGCTCGCTTACGTACGAGAAGTAATTGAATGTGAAAGGGTTGTTCAAGTTGAAACATTATGTAATGCGCAAAATGTTCACTTTGCATTACAAACTGGCATTGGTGTTTTTCACGGCAAGAATCCATGCAGAGGCACATATTGTACACACACTGAAGTACATGTGCACATGCAAAAACATGCCACAACATAATGCAGGATTTTACAGGGTTGTGAATTCAAAGCCACACAATTAACCGTCACAGTAAGCTGATAACTTCACACACACACACACACACACACACACACACACACACACACACACACACACACAAGCTTATATATAAAGCATAGATAAATATAGAAGGGCACATGGAAAAACACACATATAAATGTCAGCCAGGATTTTCTAACACAGATAACCTAAGGCTTAGCTGACTCCAGTTATCATAATGTATCTGTACGTGAGTATGCATGCATTAACAAGTTTGTGTGTGTGAAACATGCGTTTTTCTCACTCCATCACTGTAATTTCCATCTCTCTCTTCCTTTCTCTCTTTCTCTCTCTCTTTTCCAACCCCAATCTCTCCTCCTATATCTGCAGGATGTGTGTGTGCATGTGTGTGTGCGTGAATGAGTCATCACTGGTGCAGACGATCATCTGCATTCTTAAAGTTATCCAAAATCTCACACTCATACCACAGGAGAATACCAAAATAGCAACACACACAAACATACACACATACAGTACACAAAGAGTTACAAAGAGAATTGTGTGTGTGTTCTATTTAGTTCTAAGAACTACAGCAACAATGCACACTCAGATCTCAAACACAGACACAGAAATGCTCTGAAATGTTTAAATATCCTCAGGGTAGCTGTGCTAATGAAAAGGTTTGATTTAGTAAGAAGCATGCATTACACAAATCGCCCACAAGCCTCACAGAAACAAACACCCACCAGCAACTGAAGGACAAACAGCCACATACGACGATCTACATCATCATAAAAACTATAATCAAACTTGTAAATGTATACCTCTATAACACATTATACAGATTAACTGACAATCCAAGACTTTGCTCTTTCCGAAACGTTAATTATTATCACTATTTTTTCACCTGAAGTCATCACAGCAGTCTTTATATGCATTCTCAGAAAGAACTGAGAAAGGTCACATGATTCCGTTTACCCATAACAGACATCACAGGTGTTTAATTCACAACCAATATTCAATATTCTAATATAACAATATTCTTTTAAACTGGTTTATTCTGTAAAAGCACGATGAGGGTTGCACAGTATTTAACTAGACATCTTTCAAAAGAAAATACAGTTCCTTCACGCATACACTGCCTTTCTCTCTGGAGATGCCCGACCACAGCCTGATCACAATCAAAGATCTCAGCGTGGACCTCCTCCACCTCAGTGCCTCACAACTGATTTCCGACAGTACAAACTCATGGTGTGATTTCTCCAGTGTACGTGGAGAGATCTGGAAGGGGTGAGATATCGTATCCGTCCACCTGATGTCCAGAGATTTCAGCTGATTTTGAGCCTTTCAGTGAGACGAGAGCAGAGATTATCAGAGGAAGAGAGATAAGCGATGGAGGAGAAACGGACTCTGCCTTGAGTGAGAACATCAGAGATGATCAGAGATCAGACTTTCCATAGCCTCAAGCAGATCTTGTTACACTGCTGAGGTTCCCTGTGTATTAGCCAACAAGAGTTCACAAGTAATGTGAGCTACAGTTTCACACACTACAGGGGACAGAGTCTTTACCAGACACTTTAAACTGACCTGATCAGAACACACACATTTGCATATATGCATATACATATATTGATTTAGCTAAATTAGCATATTAGGGGGGGGGGGTTCCAGTTCAAAATCTAGAGGATTTCCATCTTTTATCCACATAATAGCCTCCAAACGCTATGCAAATTTCATACATAAATATAGTGGGACTGCATCTATGGTTTAGAAATGAGAAATATGTCCCCAGCTAGAGTCCCCCAACACATCTTGGCCATTTCCACCACTATAGACTATAGACTTCTATTGTTTGTATGAAGTTTAAGGAATATTACAACATTATAACTAACCGACTAACCCACATTCTATTTCACCCCTAGAAAAAAACAAGCATAAAAGAAAAGATTTACTTTATTTTCAGAATTTACCTGAAGGAAAGTCTGATTCCCTAAAAGAAAGGTCTGATTTGATTTTTATTTTTGCCAAACTGTAGCTAGTTAAACCCAAATACAAGGAAATTCCTAATTTCACATAATGTCTTTTTCACAAAAAGTATAAAGCTTATAATATCAATTGCATATTAAATACTTGTATTACACCATTTAAACATAAATTTTCCATGTGGTATTTTTTACCCAGACTGCATTTATATTTATATATACATGTAAATATATATACACACATATGTTCATAACCTAATACATGGACTCATGCATTAATAAACAGAATAAGTGCTCCATATGCATAAGTGCTCTCTCAAGAAATCTAATTATGCACAGACTATAAGATGATAGTCCTACATTACTCCTCTGATAGAACTCAAAACACTCTGACCTCTCTTTCCTCTTACCTTCTCCCATGCACACACAGAGCAGTACTGGAGGCTAATGTCTCTCATTGTGTTCTTCCCCTCCGCCAACTAAAACCATTGCACGCACACACGCTCACTCCAGTAATGCCAGTGCTCATCCCTCAAACACTCGGCCTGGAATAACTGCTTTTACTTCTAACAGACACATCTGAACACTTAGGAAGTTTCCAGAAGCCTGCACGATTGCCACGGGTGGAGGAGATGAGCGCTGTTACCGTAACACAATACCGCAACAGTGTGTACTGTTCCCATACCTGCTGATTGAGTTACAGTGGAGGTTTAACCGATCCAAGTTCACGTTAACCTTTAGCACAGACACACTGACGGATATGCCTACAGACTGTCTGATTCAGTACAAACACACACACAACCAGTATACACAGAAAGAGAACAATGTCTTAGTAATGGAGACAAATGTTTCTATAATATGACTGTGAGGTCAGTGGAAGCACAAGCACATATCTTTTCAACATGCAGACTCCATGAGTTTGGAATTCAGAGTACAGCCTTTCTCCTCCAGGAAAATAGATAAAAAAAAACTGATGACTCATCCTGCACTAGCATTCCGTCCAATCAAATGCTTACTAGAGTAAAAAACAACTCAACCAAATAACTAAGCAAATTAGAGTTTGCCGCTATGACATACTGTATTTAAAGCTAAATACTTTTTTATAAATAAAGCTTTTTAAAAGAAATTAATTAAAGAGCTTATCAAGGAATTTCATATGTAATGTAAAGGTTCTGTTACTGCATTTCTCAACACTACAAGCAACAGCTGATAAATTATGCAAATAATTTATTCATCACGACTAGTCAGCTCTTTGATGAACCTTTAATGAAGTGTTGGCAAACTGGCCACTTGGCAAAGAAAAGAAACAGTTTGAGGGAGTGCAACCCACGCAATACAGCTCTCATTCTCCCCTGCTCTTTTTTTATGGAGCTGACCATGGTGCTGAATCAAGCACACACTAGAATGGAGCAATTTCACACTCACTCGGCAGTCAAGCCTTTGTTCCCCATCTTTGGTGATGCCCTTGAGGTTTACTAAAACCCCCTTTGTCCCATTTTCAAAGATAGGATGGTTTAGGTCTTGCATAAAGTCTGGAGCAGACTGCAGCTTATTCTAGCCTAGAACCACCCACTTAGACAGGAAGAGAGTGTCTCATTAATATGTATAGTGACCAGCCACATCTTGTTTACTTGCTACAACACAAAGTGCCTCTTGAATAAGAGTTGAATAAGATTCAAATTCAAATGTCTTCCAAATTTCCTGAAAGTTGTGTAAAAGCCGGCCAATCAGAACCAACCAACTGGAACCCATAATTTTAGCCAGCTTTACCCATTTCTGTGTGTAATATACATCAGATGGCCCATGAACAGTCTGTGAGCCTGAAGCTGAGACCAGCCATCTCAACAAGAATGGTGTTATGAACACCATACAATGTGGGTGTACTAAATAATACACTGAGGATTACTTTGGGAGGTCTGAAATACAATAGCCAATGTACTGTAGCAGCTCCAAATGCACAGTCTCACGTCTCTACGTTCCTACTCACTTTAATAGCCCCATCTGCTTCTTCTCCCCCCTGTATTAGTGTCAAAACTCTCTCTCTCACCAGCACCAAACTGCTGCGAAATATCAAACTTAAGTGGAGTGGCCTAACATTCAGATAAAAACATGTGTCACACATGCCATGCCCAGACATTTCATATGTGACACATAGACTCTGTTCAGCTCGTGCATTACTGTGGAAAGTGTCAAGAAATGCATTGACAGTCTGTAGTCATGGTCTCTGTAGAAACACCCACGGCAGTGCCAAATCTTGTGATGTACGTATTAGAGGATTGGAGACTGTAAACGCAACACAAATCGAAAGGTGCTATAATAAAACAAATAGAAGCTAATGAGCCAAAAATACATGAAAACACATGATCAGATTTTCTCATGCACAACATTTGTATACACACATGCATTGACGTAAATCTGACGTACACGCTTATTGTAATGTCTCACGTCAACACTTTTTCTCAA
>JAZGTJ010012962.1:0-15425 GCA_036877575.1 Botia almorhae
ATTTGTACATCTGTATATTTATTCATACCTGTATATTTGCACATCTGTATATCTGCCAATATGTATACTGGAACATCTTTATTTAGTCACACCTGTATATTTAAATATCCTCATAGAATATCTATCTGCCCTTGATTTTATTAATTGTAAATAATACATTCTGTATATTGCACTTCTGCTATTTGCACTTCTGATTAGATGCTAAACTGCATTTCGTTACCCTGTATTCATACATGTGTAATGACAATAAAGTTGAATCTAAT
The DNA here is from genome assembly GCA_036877575.1 of Botia almorhae. Classification (NCBI taxonomy): domain Eukaryota; kingdom Metazoa; phylum Chordata; class Actinopteri; order Cypriniformes; family Botiidae; genus Botia; species Botia almorhae. The sequence goes on from JAZGTJ010012962.1 coordinate 264, forward strand.
CTAATCTAATCTGTAGGGATGGACATGGTTTAGAATGTGTGTGAGGTCAGGCAGTAGGAGAGATTGCTTGCAGTAGATGTAAGCAGATAGGGTTAAGGGGGCAGGTGGTAGGATGGTTGGAAAAGAGAAATTTGAAGATGTCTGTCTCAGTGAGAGGAGAAAAAGAGAAGGGTGTCATTTGGCATGAAGGTAGAGCTTGGTTAGGGATGTGCAGTGCTAAGCATTGGTTGCTAATGGTTGCCATCTCATCTGTAAAGAAATTTGCAAAGTCATTAGCAGTCAGAGATGTGGCTGGGGAGGTGGAAGGGAACTGAGAAGAGATAAAAAAGTAAAGAATAGTTGGCAGCTGTTAAAAATGTGTTACTGATATTATTTTGAAAATTGGTAAATTTGGCAGTGGAGACGCTATCAGAAAAGGAAGAGAGGAGAGATAAATATGTGTTAAGGTTGGCAGGAACATTTGGCTCCATCATTTTTTGTCTCCATGGCCAGGTGCTTTAAAGCCAGGGACTGGAGGGTGTTGCACATGTTGGCCTGGAGGGCAGTGTTAGATTTTCTCGTATTTGGTTAAACAGTTGTTGGGTGGCTCGCCAATGTATCAGATTTCACTAATACATAAAATAAGTAAGCTTGACCAAAGTTCAGGGGAAAAGAGTTTATTGATGGAAGTCGTGTAGCATAGCCGTCTTCTAGATCTTAACCCAATGTTCTGTCTGTGTGACAGAACTTTATACCTGATAACAAATGTGCCAACTTAAACATTCAGGAAATCCCACAGAGATTTCCTGATAGGAGCACAGCAGAGGGATCCTGTGATACCACTAAAACTCCACGAGAAGAAGTAACCAAATGGGATCCCATAGCAAGGGAAACCCTTTGATCGTACTGAAACCTCACGAGAAGAGCTAAACAAATGGAATCCCACAGAAACGACACAGAACAAATGTATAGGAGGTTTTGTATCTGTGAGACAATAACAGTGTTATCATACAGTAAAAAATACATACAATCCTTCAGCAGAGACAAGACAAGATGTTAAAGTTATACAAAGAGTGTCAGTTGCTGCTTCAGCACTGAGTGATGAGAAATGTGTTATGTGCTAAGGGATGCTTCGGTTTTCAGTGTCAGTCAGTTCAGCTGTCCACTGCCAGTTATCCGCTTCAGGGCACTGAGTTCTTGTTAAGTTCTTGTTTAAGGTAATTAGCCCCTCCTTCATTTTCTTATTTTTATAGACCTACTATGCTCATAGTCTGTCCCAATAGTCTTTGTATAAAAATGTTGCCCATCCGTAATGCGCTTGCTTCGCGTCATGGCCGCATTACCACCTCAGGTGTGGATTATTATTATGTGTTATATTAATAGTACTCACTGCTGGGTGAGGAAGACGAGTTGGGCAACTGGCAAGGAAGTGCCCACTGGCACCACGGTATAGGCACAAATGGTGAATCATGTTATGTTTGCATTCTGCTGAAGTTTGGCGTTGGCTGTTAAGTTGTATTGGTTTAGGTGCTAGAGGGAAAGCAGACGGTTTTCCAAAAATTTAACACTAACGGCCCGTCACCAATTATTCCTTGCTTAACAGATAGCTACTTTTGATTTTAATAATGTTGAAACTAACATTAGGATAAATGGTATAAAAGTATTTTTCATTTTTAGTTTATTTTAACTAATGTAGATGATGCTGCTCATAATTAAACCAGTTCAACTATTGGGTGTACACCCACAAATTACACAAACAGGTAATATCTTTACTTTTTTACAATATTTATTTTTCTATTTTTTTGTTTGATAAGTATAATTTGCTCTATTCGTATAAAATCCAGATTCCAATCCAATTTTAACCAAAAGTACTTATAAAGTACCAGGAAGAAAGTATAAAGTAAATGCATAATTCAACCATTGCATTGTTATGCACATGTAAAAATGCGTTTTAGGAGAGGTTTTAGGGTTATGTGTATTGTGCAGCTTGTCACAAAAGTAATTGTAACAGCATACAGTATGAGTTGTGTGTGCTGAACAGTACTGCTGTTTTCAGCAGTCGCCTGTAGAGGGGGCTGTAGTGGCGTTGTTGACAGAAGCCATCCCTCAGCACGAAATACAGTAACTGGGTCACAACCAAAACCAAAACATTTTGTGTTGTCAGGTCAGGGAGAATCTCTGGCATTTGGAATAAAACATGTTTATGGTCTGCTTCATACTGCATTGGCAGACAACAGGAGAAAAGACCAGGCCGTTTGGCAGACAATGCAATATGAGGTGTAGGGTTGTAGGGTCAGGTTTAACAGTAGCCCCTAAATCAGTCTTTTACATGCTAAAAGTAATTTCACAAAAACAAGAATGGCCAAGTTGTATAGCACTCAAAATAATTATATTGTTACATGTATTAGTGTTTTATGTGACAAAAAGAAAAAATAGGAATATAACAGTCCTAAAATGGACTTGATTTGTGTAATTTGTTTTGGTTTCAAAAGCGGTTATTGAGTATGTACATAGATGAATGTTCAAAACAATCTCCTTACCTGACCCACATTCGCAACAGTTAGTAATGATTTAGAATTTGAGCTGTCAGGTCAGATTTCCTGTCAGCTTGTTTTCATTTAATTTCAACGTAAAGAAAAGTATGTAAAGGAACCTATGATTTTTTGTTTCAAACAGAGATTCCGTTAGAAAGGTAAAACAAGGAATAATATATTTAAACAGAAATATAATTCTATTTTTCTTTTGACTTTGGATGAAATATGAACTGTACATGATTTTATTTTATGTTCCTGTCATATTGCTTTTTTTTCACATTGCACAAATAGTAATTTTATTTTGTTGGTGTGTGTGAGAATTATGGTGTGCATATGAATGAAAGCAAATATTCGTAAAGTGTATTGCATGTGTCTGCCTCTGTCTACCGCTAATAGCATTTCCAGACTCTTCAGGCCTGTTCTCTGAAGTTGGCCTCCCGTTTTGGTTCCATGGTAAAGTTTTAGTCCATGGCTGGTGTTTTTTGAATCATGCTGAAATGAAGTATAGAGTTTGATAGCATTCCCATTTCATTCCCTGCATGCTTAAGTGTCTGGACAGTAAATTCATCATTTGTGCTACGTTTTCAAGTCTAGATGGAATACATTTTGGAAACTACATTCATCACATGGCCAAAGTCACTGATATGTGCAGTTAGAAAAAGAATTTTCATGTCTGTTTTCCTTCTAGTTGATCCTTTGAAGTCTCTCCTAGTTTAAAAAGGGAATCGCATATGAAAATAAAATGTTAATTACCAAACTGACTGGTGCATTAAAACAAGTGTGTGACTGTACAGTGATGAGAGAAAACAGCTTCACAGACCTAAAGAAATGCTTAATGGATAAAAAGAGGCAAATGAGCTCTGCATATACTGTGATTACATTCCCTTACCTCTCAGCTAATACAGTGGGACTGCATTTAATCACATTAATGTGTAACACTTTTACACATTAAAGTGTAAACACTTTTACAAACTTGTAAATTACAGCATTACAACAGACAAGGGTACTGTCTTAAATGCTGCTTAAACCTGACTCAAACACTTCTGAAGACAATGTGAGTGACTTGCCACTGGCCAACATACCACCACAATTCTAGGGTGTTGAGGATGGTTGCTAGGGTGCTGATTGGGTGTTGTGGGTGATTTGTAGGTGGCCTCACACTGGCCCAAATCAAATAAGGCCACCCTCTTCTGTACCCAGGTCATATTCTGGTTCTTTCTTTAACATGGTAATTGTATTTTTTAAACCTGTTTTCATAGCCTGATTAGTTACAAAAACAAGAAAGGCATCAAAAGTTACAAGTTTGGGGATTTATAGATTAAAGTTGTGTTGAACTCAAGTATGATCAAGAGTAATAATGACAACTCACTTTGGCAAAAATAATAAACTCAATAAATCAAATAAATCAATAAATCAAAGACGGTCAATGGTTTTATTAAAGATTTATTTATCACTTTCTATATCACATGACAAGCTATCGTAGAATATAGAGTCCATGGCCTGACAGCCATAATTTTACGTCTATCTGTAAGTTATTTTTTAACATTTTGGCAGGGTTAATTATTAGACATGAGATGTGTTAATGATGTGTTTTCAATATTGGTGATACATGCTTTCTTTTTACAACACCATAAGTGTACAAGGCAAAGGTGAACAAAAGAGCTGTAGGGAGCGGTTTCTCTGCTCCTGCATCTCTGGTCACATTCATTTCTAACAACAAATGAAACAACGGTTGGGTGGGAGAAACTGCAGACACCCCAGCCAGGTGTGTGAAAATAAATTTGCTCCGGCTGGAGTTCTTCAACAATTATAAACGTTTCAAATAGTTGTGCCACTAGAAAGGTAATATGTGCAATAATAAATGCAGTAAATTATTGCTGTGCAAGTCAGAGGTTTGGTGTGCCCTGTGAGTTACGTGATATCCCTCATTGGTCTGTGACCATACACAGGCAAATAACATCTGTGACAGATATTGTAGATAGTCCTGCTTGGAGGATCATTATTTATAACTTTTGTCTGTCAACTTTCTTTTGTTTAACTAACAGCTGTTTATGCCTTTATGTTAGCTTGTGTGCATTATTTCAAGTTTAGTCTCAGTAGACCCTGACTGATACAAACACTACCAGTAAAATGTTTGGACACACCTCTTTTCTTAAATTTACTATCCTCTACATTTCAGAGTAACAGTAAAAACACAATGAAATAATGAACATCACAATTGTAAGTGTGGGGAATTATGCAGTGAGGAAAAAATAAATTAAAATCTTTAAAAATTAATAAAATTATGCCACCCCTGATTAAGATTAAAATGCAGCAGATTCTGGGCATTCTCTTAACAAGATTCATAGGACAATCCTGGTATGCTTTTAAAACAGTATTCAGAGAATCACCTTCAATAATTGGCTGTTTATTCTTCACTATCCAGTCTAACTAATAAAAAACAATTAAAAATTTAATTTTGTAAAAAAAATAATTGTCTACAAAGCTAGTTTTAGATTCAAAAGTAGATCATTAGAAACATTTCAGTCAAGAGTCCAAACATTTGACTGATTGAGTGTATGTTTAGATTTTTCCAGAACCTGTTCACACATCATTTTAACAAATCCTTCAGAAATGGAAAGGTCTGTTGGATAACAAAGCCTAAATATAATCTTCCGTGCACATGGAGACAGACCATTTGGTGGAGGAACAAGAGAAATCTGCCCAATTATCACTGTTTCAACACCCTTGATCATGTTTCCATAAATGTCAGGGGTATCATTTATACACTTTTGTTGAATGATGAGGAAGTATTCATCATGCAACTGAGTGGCCGATGCAGGGGGGAAGAGTGGATTGGTGAAAGAAGGGGAGAGGTTGATGGAAATGGTATACTGCAGGTTTACAGATAGCCCACACTGCTGATGTTATGAGGTGAACGCAATTAAACAAACACATCATGATGACAGTCCTGTCTGTGACTGACTTTTGACATACAGGCTGTGAATATGATGAAGATTAAGACAAATGAGGAAATAACACAACCCTTGTAATCAACAGCATTTCTAAAACAATATACAAATGTTGAACTTTACAAGTTCATGTTCTCCTAGACCTTAACTGGAACCAAATTGGTTGCTTTGCATTACTGTGCACATGTAAAACAGGCAAAGACAAAACAGATATTGTCTTTTACCTTTAACCAGTTGTTGCATAAACGTTAATATTACACAGTATGTCATGAAGCTGTTGAAAACACAGTAGTCAACACAATAGCCAACAATAAACATTCTATGAGTTACTCTTACTCGTGTCTTGCCAAACTCTTCCATTACTTCCTTTTGAAGAGGATTTCCATGCTAATATTTTTCATAAGATAAGAGTCAATGGTGACTGATGCTGTTGAGCTCCAAAAGTTACAAAAGGCACAATAAAAATAGCATTAACCTGTTAAAGAAACCAGCATAACATAGAAACTCAAACGCTCTTTTGACTTACTTTTGTGAGCAACTATCCTCAGATCGCCTAGCTTTTGCTAAAATCCACTCAGAATACCTTAACAATTGCATAGCAATGTGCTCACACCCAGGCAAAACACTCTAGCACGCACCTAGCAGCAATTTAGAACCACCCAAAACAGCAACCTAGCAACTACCTTGTAATGTGCCCTTCTGCACAGATTCAAGATTCAAAGCGTTTATTGTCATATGCACAGTGAGGAAACAGGTTTCCCTGTGCAATTAAATTCTGACTTTGCTGTTCACAGTGAATGCCAGGACAGTTATATAGACTAAAGCTGAGAAATATAAAATAACAAAACTTTAAGAAAATATACAATAAGGGGAAAATACAATAAGGACATAAAATAATAAACTCTGAATATAGAATAACATGTGCAAATTGAGTAAATGTGCAAACTGAAGGGTAAATAGCAGCGATTGACTTATAGTCATGTGCGGAAAAAAAATGTAAATAAGATGCATAAAAGAGATGATAGGATGCATATAATGGTGGTAAACAGTCCAGCTGTAGTGAAATCTGTTTATTCAGCTACCTGTTTAAAAGTCTTATGGTTGAGGGAAAGAAAGAGTCCCTCAGTCTTGTGGTTTTGCATTTCACACTTCTGTACCTCCTTCCTGAGGTTAGGAGTGTGAACAGTTCATATTGGTTGGGTGGGGTCCTTAATGATGGAGGCAGCTCTTCTGTGGGTTCTGCGCTGGTAGATTGTCTGCAGAGAGGGCAGTGGAATCCTGGTGATCCTCTTAGCAGTCTTTACCACTCTCTGCAGTTGTCTGCGATCCCTCGCAGTAGTGGTGCCATACCACACTGTAATGCAGTTGGTCAAGATGCTCTCCAAAACACAGCTGTAGAAGTTGCTGAGGATCTTGGGAGACATGCCAAACTTCCTCAGTCTTCTCAGAAAGTACAGCTGCTGTTGAGCCTTCTTGACCAGTTGAGAGGTGTTAAACGTCCAAGTGAGGTCCTCACTGATGTGAACTCTTAAATATTTGAATCTGCTCACCCCCTTTCCACTTCAAGCTCCCGGATAAAAAGTGGCTGGTGAGTTTAAGTTCCTTTCCTCATGTCCACAGGGTGTCCGTGGGGTTGTAAAAGGTAGTAAATGAAATTAGCCAAAATTAAGGGCATTAAAAAGTATTAAAAAGTAATAAACATCATCTGACGAGGTATTAAATTTTCAAGCCCAATTTTTCTTTAGATAAATTTTCAATTTGTGTTAAGTGCAGGCCTTTCTTCTAAAATTTGCGTGGATTTATTTATATTTTGAGAGTAGGACCTGAGCGATATTATGTGAGGTGGTGTTCTTTCGCGCGCGCGCGCGCTGAAACAAACTGGGTACCCGGCTGGCTTGCTGTCAAACATGTAGGCGAGCTCGCTTCCGTTCAGTAATTAAATTAAAACATGGGAAAATGCAAGTTTTCAGACCTCTGGCTGGAGGACTCAAGATTTAAAGACTGGCTTAGGCCAGTAGTTGGCAACAGTCGCGAGGCTTATTGCCACGTCTGCAAGAAGACGATTAATATAACCTGGCTGGGGGTGAATGGTGTCAAATCGCATATGGAATCAAATAGCCACCAAGCTAGGATGCACAGACGTAGCGAGCAGCTTCCCATATCAATGTTCTGCGCTACGGCTGCATCAATGACCTCAACCTCCACTGCTTTGCCCTCAACATAGACTGCTCTCCCGAAGCAAACCACTGCCAGTAGTAGTCCTAGCAGCCTCGGCAACAGGTGCATGACAGACGTCAGACAGTAGACGCTATGCCCCATCACCACCGCTACATTGCAAGCTGAGGTGCTGTGGTGGTTAGACCTAGCAACTAAACACCACTCTTTCATTATGAACGATGGCATTGGAGAGCTGTTTCGAAATATGTTTCCGGACTACGACATAGCGAAATCCTTTGCTTTAGGCAAGGATAACTCCGCTTACATAATCAAATTTGGTATTGCACCATATTTTAAGAAGCAACTGGTGGAGACCATAAACAAAGCAGGGACGTTCGTCCTAGTGTTTGACGAGAGCCTTAACCAAAGATGGACATTCATATTCGTTTTTTGGAGGATGGTTGTGTCAGGTCAAGATATTTTGGCTCCGAATTCCTGGGACACGCAAGAGCTGATGACCTGCTGCAGCATATCAAAGTGAGTTAATTTTAATTTTTGGTAGACCTGTATGCTTAAATAGTTGTTTGCATTCAAACATTTTCATGCATTTGTGATCATTTTATTATTTAGCCTACTGTTGATTTTCGGTAATAGTAGCTATAATATTGGAAAATTGTTTAATTAAATGGAAGTTGGAGTAGACTAACTTACCGGTCAAATATGCAAATTCAGGATTAATAGCTCCAGTCTAGGCCACAAGCGGACAGGCCATGGGGTCCTGCTCCACCTCTCAAATTGACTCAATATCTAGGCCAGTGGTTCTTAAACTTTTCACAGGGTACCCCCTCAGAAAATGTTAGACTTTCCATGTACCACCATTGGCTTGTAATGGGCATAGTGTTATAGACTTACTGTAATGCTTAATCTGAAGGTTTAGCATGGCTCTGATAAAGCCAAACATAAAGTATAGGGATTTTGTTTAAATTATTTTATTGTATGTTTAATCGTATCCTGAGTACCACCAATAGTGAGCCACAGCTGGAGAACCAATGATCTAATTTTGACAAAACAGTCATGACTTATCTATCACTGTCAAATGTAGCCCAACACTTGGCTCATGTTTTACTTTAGGTTAATAATGCTATAATTATAGGCTAAGATTGTCTAATAATGTCTGGCTTCTGTCTAGATTTGAGATCGCATTTTGCCAGGATCCTGACTTTGTCTTGTTATGTGTCAGAGCGTGGGCTTAAACCCAGACTTATTCGCATTATCTAGTTTCGATTTGAGTTGGAGTTTAGACTCGCGCTCTGGGTGTGCGTTACGTGTGCTTCCCAGAAGGCGCCCGTCTCAGCTGCGTCCCAGAAGACGCCCGCCTCAGCTGCGTCCCAGAAGGCGCCCGCCTCAGCTGCGTCCCAGAAGGCGCCCGCCTCAGCTGCGCTCCTGGCGCCTATTTGTCAAATTGGCAGAATGGCCATTGGGCCAGCACCCAAGGCGCCGGCTCCAGGGCTCCCTCCGGTCGGCGTGCCGGGTTTCCCTCCGGTCGGCGTGCCGGGTTTCCCTCCGGTCGGCGTGCCGGGTTTCCCTCCGGTCGGCGTGCCGGGTTTCCCTCCGGTCGGCGTGCCGGTCTGCAAGCCAGGAGAGAGGGGTCCTCCTAAGTTTCCCAGTTCTTCTGGTGGTCAGCCCAGGGCTGGGCTGTCCACGACCCCTAGGACTCCTAGCCTGGCTCGTCATCCCTTCCCACCATCCTGTTTTTCCCAGACTGTGTCCCCAGTTTCCCCCTTATGTAATTTAGTTAATTCCCTTTCAGTTACCCTGCCTTTGTTTTTTAATTCTGTTAATGCCCTTACCTTGTCTTTACCTGCTGTTCTACCCGTCTTGTTGTCCATTGTCCCTGTCTTGTCTAAAGTGTCTCCTGTCTTGTCTATTGTGTTGTCAAATGTCATGCCTGTTCTGTCCACTGTCCTGCCTGTCTTGTCTCATGTTTTGTTCTTGTCCGGTCTTGTTTTGTCTGCACGCCCTCATGGTTTTTAGTTCTTGTTAGTCTTATTTGTCGAACGCCCAGGGTGCGTCCCTTAAGGGGGGGGGGTTCTGTCAGGATCCTGTCTTCTGTCTAGATTTGAGATCGCGTTTTGCCAGGATCCTGACTTTGTCTTGTTATGTGTCAGAGCGCGGACTTAGACTCCGCTTTATTCCGACTTATACTCATTATCTAGTTTCGATTTGAGTCGGAGTTTAGACTCACGCTCTGGGTGTGCATTACGTGTGGAAGCACATGGCTATTGAATATTCATCAGTCATGTGCTCTCCGGTCTTGCGTCATTCCCCCGCCTCCTCGTTCCCTTGTTACTCATTTTGTTAATTTCGCGCACCTGTTACTTTCATTTGCCCGTATGTATTTAATGCCCTCGTGTCTGCTGTCTTGTGCCGGTTCGTTGTTTCGATGCGTGTTGTTTCCATGCTTGTTGCTGTTTCTCTGTTTAAATCTTGTTCAGTAGTTTTTGCCCTGCTCGTGTGTGCTCGCTAGAGCTTCTGTCCTTGTTGCTTGTTTCGTCGTTTAGTGTTTGCCACAGTCCGTCGAGTCCTTGTCTCTTGTTTGTTAGAACTTGTCTTAGTCGTGCTTTGTTCCTGTTAGTGTTTTCTGTTATATTTTTCTAGTTAGTTTATAGTCATGTTTAGTGTTAAATGTTTTAATCTTAGTTATTTCTGATTTGTGTTAACCTGTTCTGTTGATTATCATTCTAGTTTAATTTTATGTTTAAGTTGTTTAGTTAGTATTCTTTTGATTATTTCTCCTGTTTTCTTATTTGTTTAATAAAACCTTATTTTTTAACCGCTGCCTGCATTTGGGTTCTTCCTCCTCTCTCAAACCTGACAAATAAAGTAATAAGCCCTTTGAAGCCGTGTTTTACAGTGGAATCTACTGTATCTACTGGCTTCGCAGGGCTTATTGCTTTTATAAAACTGTTTTTATAAAACGGTTACTCCATAAAAATATTAATTTAACTATTTATTTTATTAATAAAATAAACACCAGCAACAAAAAATATATAATGTAAATAACACATTTATTCCTCCGCCAAGATATGTAGTTCCAAAGAGGTTGCTAAGCAACACATGCAGCAACAAAGCATCACAAACGGCAGTTACGCAGTCACACTAATGTAATGCGGTCACAGGTGTGAGTTTGTGTGGAGTAATTTACAACGGCTTTGAACACAGCTCAACCAATCAGAATCAAGGACTGGAACTATCTGTTTTATAAATGTTAAATTTGAAGCATGTATTACAGTCTGTCTGTATATTAAATGCAGTTTACTTCAACAATAAATGTTATTCAAACAATCTTTCTTCTATGTGACAATTCACAGGAATGTGTTGCACAACTGAACATGAGGCAGCTGAGGCAGCATGAGACAACAGAACATTCTGTCGGTTGGAATGGATGGCCCCAATGTAAATTTTAAGCTCTTAGATCTCCTTTAAAAGGAGCATGCTGAGCTGCATGGAGGCACTCAAGTCATAATGGTTGGGAGCTGTGCACTTCATACCCTCCACAATGCCATGAAGGCACCTTTACAGCCTGGCAACTTGAAAAACTCCTGCGAGCGATGCATTTTCTGTTCTACAATGTCCCAGCCCGGAGAGAGGACTTCACGAATCTCACTAGATCCTCTTGCTTCCCCCTCTTTTTCTGCAGCCATAGATGGGTGGAAAATGTTTCGGTGGCAGAGAGAGCAATCAAGGTTTGGCCCATGCTTCAAAAGTTTGTGGATGCTGCAGAAGATAAGAGGGTCCAAAAACCCAGCACGGCCTCATATGAATCCTTCTTGGCAGCACGAGGGGATCCTCTCGTCATCGCAAAGCTGGAATTCGTAGATGTTCATTCAAATGTCCAACATTGTTATGAAATTGTTACTTTTTGACATTGATTAAAAACTATGGACAAAGGCCCATTGTGACATCTTGATTAATCCCTCTGCTTTACTTAAATGTATCAGCTTAATTTATTTTAATAACACCTGTGCTTACTTCACGGCCACCTCTTTTTTAGATTGCTCACACATCAGACTTACTGACTAATGATCTATGAAGAAGATGTCTCCTTCCTCTTCTGTATTTATTTATATTCTGATATTTGTGGGCAATTTTTGAGTCCAGTGTTGATGTTAAGTTATAATGACCTTGTTTCATTGTGATGCAATATGTTATTCCATTTGGAAAGATATTTCATTTACGCCACTATAGTTGCAGTTCTAAGTCACGCTGGTATTAAATTTTTTTGAAGGTATTGAAAGGTATTAAATTCAACTTAAGAAGTTCTGTATATACCCTGGTCCACGATCATCTCCTTTGTCTTGTCTGTGTTGAGGGTGAGGTTGTTCTCCTTACACCATGTCACAAGACTGGCTACCTCTGTCCTGTAGGCCGCTTCATCAAGCACCACTCATATTTTTTTTTGTTTATTTTGCTTATGTTCACAATTGATGTGAACATTTGCTTCATGTTCACAAGTTTACAATTCACAATAAATGGCATTTACAGGGAGAAACAAACACTATAAATTTATAGTGTCTAATGTCCACTGACGTCCCTGTAGGACTTTGCACAGGTGAGGGTAACAATTTGATCCTGATGATCCAGTTGACATAATAAGGCCTCTGGAAGCACCATTGCAACATTTTTTGGACAGTTTTTGGACCTGTGGCTTTTGTGACTTTGATATGACAGATATCTTCAGGATATTAGACAGGGCAAAGGCTCCCAATCCTTAACTCAAATCGGTCTCAGGCTGCGCTTGGGAATTACTTGCGATGTGGGAAACATAGTTTCCTCTGAGTGTGTCCGTTGCCACTAGAAGAGTAATATTGTTCTCTGTCTGTCAGAGCATAATTTCTATGAAAACAGGCAGGATTGGCCAAGGATATAGACTGAGATCACACTAAAGTAGCATTACTGGCACAAGGTAATTTACATTTACATTTACATTTAGTCATTTAGCTGACGCTTTTATCCAAAGCGACTTACAAATTATTATTATATTAAATAATTATATTAAATTATAATTATTAGCATTTTATCCAATGTAATTGCAATATTAGGTTTTAAAATGCTGTGACACATCTGTGTCTCCCTGGTTTAGAAAGAAAAGGACATGAGTCCCAAGAGCGGCTGTTTACGGTGTTGTCTTAATAGAAAATAGAAAATTCTGTATATTTAACATACAGAAAACAAACTGTATCATCGGGGCTTTGGCATTTTTCATGCGGTGGAGCCATTGGAGCGAGGCATGGCCCGAACAGAGTGTGAAAGGCTGCCACAACAGGTAGTAACCGAGAGTAAGGATTGCCCATTTAATGGCCAGACATTCTTTTTTAATGGTGCTGTATTAAGTCTCTCTCATAGAGAGCCTCTGACTAATATACAGCACGGGGTGTTCCCCACCCTCAACCAACTGGGACAGCACAGCTCCCATCCCTCGGTCTGATGCTTCTGTCTGTCTGTCTACACTGCATTCACCTCGCAATAGCCCACACAGAACCTGGTCAAGATGTTAGCCTTGGGAACTTAGACTGTAGGGCTGGACCAATCACTGTGTGACTCCTCAATTACGCCCATTTTAAGCATGGCCTCTAATTCTTTCCGAACTACTTTTTTCTTGTATTCAGGTAATCTATAGGGTCTGGACCGAACCACGGCTCCAGGAGTGTGGTGCTCTATGAGGTTTGACCATCCGGGCAGAAGAGAGAACACATTAACAAACTCCTACTGTAATTTAGCAATCTCCACAAGTTGGGATGATGAGAGGTGAGCTCTACAGGGGACCGAAAACACAGCTTTAGGCCTCATTGTCAATGTCCCCCACTCACCGTGTGACAACAAAGGGTCCTTGCCACTTGGCGAGTAATTTAGAGCTTGAGGTGTGCAAAGTCTCTTTGCACTTTAAACATTGTTTACAATCTGTCAAATGTCTTGTGCTGTCTGCACTCATTTTGCACTTGTGCACTTTATGTATATACTTTAATTTATGTAGCCCTGTATGTCTGTGATGTTCAGTGTTTGTCTTATGAAGCACCTTGGTCTGGAGAAACGTTGTCTTGTTTCACTATGTACTTGTATATGGTTGAAATGACAATAAACTCCACTTGTAACTTGTAACCATGAGACGGTTGAGTGTTTTATCCTGTCCTAAATGCCCGGCCATAGGGTTGTTATGGGCTGCCTGGAAAAGCATTTCTCGATGGCCCTTGGGTATCAATAACTGAGTTATATCTTCTTTTGTCTGTGCGTCCTGCTTCACACGATATAACCATCTTGGAGAGAAGGCTCTTGGAGAGAAGGCTGCTGCCTCCCCCGCCATAGGGTTACCTTCCCCCTTGGACCGTTTCAGGGCCCTGGGCTCTCCTTGCCAGTCCCAGCCAGTCTTACGTCCTGATCATCTGGGACTCTGCGAAGCTACCCTTGCACATACCCCGTAATAACGTTGAAAATAGTGGCCAATTCGTTCCCAAAATGACAAAAGATGGGGATTAACCGCCACCTGAGGGGAGCACAGAGCCTCCGTGCTGTTTAACATAACATAAAACAAACTGTATCAACGGGGCTTTTCAGCCAGCTTCCAACAAAAAGAAAACAACCAACAAAACGGCAGGTAACAATAAACAATCATTGGGTTCGGCAGTGACTTCTAAACCATGCCCCACTTTCCACAAATGCATTATGTGAATGCATAGATATAATGCATATAAATAGGTAAAAAAATTTGAATTGTTTAATTTGAATGATTTGAATTTGGAGAGAATGAATCCACCCAGAACACCCAAATTACATTTATTTACTGCAGTTTGAGCTTAAATTATACACAATGATAAGATTCAGTAATTATGTCAAAAGTAGTACAGGCAACAAAAGTGTACACTATTGTGTTCGTAATTGGCATTTGGCCATCTTGGAGCGCTGTGCAGGGGGATTGGAGCTGCTACGGTGGAGGCTCCAGCCTCCTCTCCAACGTGGCAGCGGCGAGAACCGTCTCCAGAATATTGAACCTGTCATCTGAACTACATTTCCCATGAACCCTCACCTGCCAATCAGACCCGGAAGAAGCACCTGTTGATCATTGACTCTAGCGTTTATAAGCTGTGTGTTTGCTCTAAATCATTGCGAAGTCTTGTTTGCCTTAGGTAACATTTCTGAGCATTTCTATTGAGGGATTCCATCTTTATCCTTTTATTGTCTTACTACAGTTTTATTATGCTTATAAACATTTAATCACTGCTTTAATCATTCATTAGTAGATTAAATTTAGTTTAAATAATTCAAATGATTAGAATTGTTTAATATGTGTTTGTTTTTAAGAATTAAAGAACATGTGTTTTGTATGCTCTGTGTTTGTTTCAATAAAGAAGTGTTTTACAGAGGCTCTGACTGGGTGGGAGACAGACTAGCTTGACCACAAAGTTCCCATCTCAAGATGCAGCTGTGTTAAAGGGAGGACAGTTGACTCCCTGTCAGTATCTGGAGAAGTACAAGGACAACCTGAA
>JAZGTJ010012963.1:0-15424 GCA_036877575.1 Botia almorhae
TGAGAAAGTACTGTGGCGTGAAATATACTAGACACATACACACAGACTTGAGGCCAATTACTGTTCCCAGGTCTTGTTTGTGTGACCTACCTGGCCCTGCTTTGGCTCATACACCTTTGAAACTCCTTATGTAAGCAGACAAAAATGGCAATTTAACAGTGTACAGAGTAAGGATGTGCACTATGACTAACGTTTACAGAACTTTTGCAACCAACAACTCAAATAATCTAAAACATGAAAAAACGCAGTTAAAAGTATGTATATGCAATTAATTTTTATAAATTATGAATCAACACTAAATTGCTGCTGTGATGTGGTTCCCTTGCATTGCTGTACATTAGGTTGTCATTAAAAAAACAAGCATTTACTTTATAACAATGTTAGGTAACATAGGCATATTTGTGACAAATGCGCTATAACGGTGGTGATCATGATGTAAGTCTTTTTTATGAAGTGTTGTTGTATTATAAGTGAGCTGTCATCGCTTCAGTGTCAGGTGCTTCATTGATTTTAAACATGACTGATCGTTTTGTCTCCGCTTGCTTAAGTGCAGAAAACTTTAAATCTATCAGCAGCTTTATGTAGATTTGTTGACCTGTGTGGTGTAAATGATTGCAGGAATTTCTTGTATTATTGATGCAAAACTCGTGGGAAAGAAAAAAATCTGTGCAGTACCCACAATCCCTTGCTGAATTTCAGGCCCTAATATATAATCAGCTCTAGGCAGCAAGGGGCAGGGGGCATTTGGCATGTCATGAAATTACAGTGGTACGTATTGCGGTTCGGTTTTGAATATTGCTATATCCCTAATGATGATATTTTAAAACAGTGATATATTTACATAGGAATTTGCAGGAGTAACTATGCTACAAAAGCTAAGACTTAGCTTATGGAGACCACTGAAGTTCAATACTCAGACTAAAAAGAGGGTCCAAAAAGAAAGCCAAAGTTTGTCTGAAAACAGTTTTTTGTTGCCATAAAGTGAAATGCCGGTCTACTACAAGACGATTTGAGTTTATTATAGCATACGTGTAGCCTGTGTTCTCAGACTTGTTTATTTGCAACTCTGTGGGGACCATTTTTAACCTCTTTTCTTTATTCTCAAGTAACAAGTTAGTTTCAAAAGAACTGTGGTTAACCACATGACTTGAGAAAAAATGCTCTCGCCCATGGTTTCCGCTTGCTTCAAAACTAAACCTTTACAGAGCACTGCCATGAGGGGGGGGCGATGTCTTTTTATATAGCTTCAAAACCCCTTTCATGGTTGAATTGCTAGCGCCGTTCTTAAAAAGCAAAGAGCTAGAAGAAAACATGTCTACAGGGCTTACATTAGTGGATCTCGCTCGAAGAGTTTGACAAAGCTTTGAGTTATCCTCAACCTACCCAAAGTAAAAGAAAAGAGAGACTCATTAAAGTCATACAAGTGGTAGAAAGGGCAATGAGAAAGAACTAGACTTAAATGCTTGCAGAAATCTCTTTTCCATTGATACTAGTCCGGTGCAGGTTCCCGGCAAGCCAGAAAAAGGGTTCCAAGCCAGAAAAATCAGTTCCACTCTGGCCCTAAAAGCTTGCTGGTGTGGTGATGTCATTACATCACGATTCATCTGGGTGACACAGGGATTGTGTAAGTTTGGGAGATATGCCCATCCCCATTTTAGAAATTTCCATGTTCTTCCACCCAACATTTTGAAAATAATCAGTAAAATAAGTTTCACATGTTCAGTTTTAGATGTTGGGCCAAGAAAAATATAGTAATCGAGGACATAAAACAGCATTTTTAAAACCAAGCAGAAACTAGTGAACTGAAAGTTATTTACATTATTATTATGCCTTATATTCGTTTTTATTTATCTGCCTTTTAAGCAAGAACTATTGGGCAAAAGGGTTAGGGTTAACATCACCCAACGTAATATTTATAAGCCAAGCTGATACGTTTTAAAATGATTTTTATAATGTTCTTATGCTCTTGATCAAAATACTACTTCCACGAAACATACAGCATTACTCTATGCCAGTAAAATGACTCTGTAAAACGTACTACTTATGATGTAAGAACTTCAAAGCGGAGTAAGAATGTGTGGTTTTATTTGTGGTCTGGGATTCAAAATAAAACAGCGCTATTTTGTTTTGAACACAAAGCACAAAGAATGAAGGTAAAATCAAACACAACAGATGAATGGAAAAGCAATTAACATCTATGTCATCGCAGACATACATTATCCCATCCCCCTTACCAGACAGCCAACATACAGACATGTGGTTTGGATCCCTTAGGTTTTGGAGATCACATTTCTGTCTTCAGAAAAGTGAAACAAAAAGTGAAAGCGAGGAGAAAAGGTAAGCACAGGTAGAACAAAGAGTCTCCTGTACTCAACCCTTATGTACACCATCCAATCACTTACAATGTGCCCTTGTGTACACCATCCAATCATTTACAATGTGCTGCGGCTTATGTACAAAAAGTCACCAAAGACACTGTCCACGCATTGTTTTTAATGTAACCAATGGGATGCAAGCTAAGTGCCCATCCTTAAAACCAATGCATGAAAGTCAAAGGCAATGAAAGCTTTTGAACAAAACACTGCACGACTGAGATTAAACAATAGAATTACATGTTAGTGCATTGGCATGTTAGTGCATTGGCATGTTTAGTGCATCCCATTGCTAATGTTGAAACCGTGGTCAATGCATAAAAAATGGTGAGATTTTACCCAAAAATATATAATCAGCTAAAATATCACACTCTTATTAAAGTATATTTTATCATTAAGTAAAACTAAAAGTATACATAAGTATATAACAAGAGATCTAACAACACAAGCAATATGGATTAGGATTAGAAAAGGTTTAAACCACCCTTTACAATCTGATTGAAATTTCGATCAGATCTGGCCAATTCAATCCAACTGATGCGTTTTGACTTTTTTAATCTGATTGTGCTTCTAGTCCTGTTACGATCGGATTGTTAGGGTCCATGTAAACGCAGCTAGTGTAATACCAAACAGGTGTGGGCTAAAAGTAAAGGAGAAACTAGCAGGCAGGCAGGCAGACCCTACAGTGCTGGACAAAACGACTTTCAGATGTGGCACTTTCAAGATATACCACTCATAGAGCTGCCAAGAATGGGATCATGGTAAACTCAACAGCACGGGGTGGGACAGGACAACAGGGACCTTAGAGGAAATGGTGTCACAGCTTACATGACTGGTGAAAATAACCTTAACCATGGTGAAGCTTGTAAAGAAAAACTCTCCCAGCAGAGCTCTGACCTAAAGAGCAACACAACCCTGTGTGGAATCAACTACATTTACTACAAAAAGTCTCTTTAGGAGGTCATTTAAGTGATCGTTTGAGTGTTGATACTCCGAGGCCCCATTAAGATACTAAATATAAAAAGACAAATTATTTTTCACATTAAAAGAATGTTTCCAGAAGGCCCAACCAAAACAACCACAAAATAGACAATAGATGTTTCAGTCACTACATTTATTAATTTTTTTATCCAACCCTCTGTGAATCCATCAAATAGAAACTCATTAAATTCTAAGGACCAACAAGCCTTTTCATGCAATGTAATGACTTAAAGAGACAGGATCTTCTGAAAGATCAACACACCAAAAAAAGTGTACTTTAGATTTTAGAAGCAGATTTGTAACAACTTAATATGATGTTAATGATCATTAATTTTGCAGCACAAAAAGTGGTGTTTGTCTATGCAACCAATGCCAGGATGTTGCTTAGAAAAGTGACTCAAACACAAATAAATGAATAACTGAGGTCAAGTCAAGTTCATAACATTGAAAAGTCTTTGCAAAATTGCCCTATCAAAACTTGCTAAGGCAAGTTTAAAACTTTAAAACTGAAAAGTAACAGTACATCACCTGATCAACAAGCAGCACAATGAGTCACCATTCACAGTCAGATCAAAAACCGTGTGGACAAGTTACATGTCTACGTTTTTGTGGCTGTTCGAACACATTCGCCCACAAGCGTCTACACCATGAAACCAATCCTGTCAAATGTGATTTCGACTACCTCTAAATGTCAGAAGTGGACAAGCTTAAAATGTTTTAGACCCTGTTTACACCTGTATTTAGCGTTGTCCACTTGTGATTTGACCAAAATGCATCTTAATACCAGGTCTAAACAGGGCCTAATACTGAGCAATAGTTACAATGATGGATGACTGATGGCAAGCACCACAAATAACCACATATAGGCAAAAGTTTGGCTTGTTTTAGTACGTCCTCCTTTAATATTTGTACTGTTAGCACATACCCTTTTTCATGAATGATCTGAGCTGATATTACGTTGATATTTAAGTAATTTCCATACATAATGATGCCTTTAAAAATTAATTTGTTAGTTTTTTAGTCATTGTTACAGTGAGTAAAGTGGGGAAAACTGATAAAAATATAGATCATCAAAAATTTTTAAACCTTTTAAAACTAAACCGCCCCTAAAGCAGCACCTATCATGTGGTAGTTTTTTTTAACCAAACACTTATCACTGCAGGTTCATAATCCTACGGCGAGTCACTGATGCATCATTGAGGTAACTGTAGTTTCTGTTTATTAGATTACTACACTAACTCATTACATGTTTAGACTCTAAAAAATTAAAAAATAGAAGTGGTGTAAACTCTGTAAAAAATACACTTTTAGAGCAAGACAGAAGAGAAAAGGCGGCCTACTTTATTCAGTGCAGCAGGTCGATCAGACAAGCATACAAATGAGAAAACTACTGCCAGTCATTCCCATTCTATTCATGGAGTCCTTTTGTAATAGTTCCCTGCTCGTCTTTCAACTCTGCTTGAAAGCCTTTTTCATTCTCTTCATTCTTGCTTTGGGCATATATTCAAGTCAAGCGACTATGTGGGCACTGCAAAGGAATTTGTTAATGGTGCCATACTTTGCCCTGTTATTTTAGAAGTAGCTTTTAGGCATTTTTAATGGAGAAAGATTTTACTTGATACTGGGTCTGCTGCGGTTTCAGGCTCGGTGGCATTACAGTGGACCATTATCTCTTTTGCGATCATGAGTGAAAATTTGATATGGTGTGCTTAGCAAGGGCAGAAACCTCCCGTAATATACCGTCTATTTTCCACTACTTGAGTTTTCTAGAAGATGCGATTTAGACCTACTCTGTGGATGTTCCATGCATAAAGTACATGCATAGGGAACTACACACCATTGACGAATAGGGTGAAACAACTCTTTTAAATGACATCTTGGACTGACCAGGTTGGATTTAATTAGCAACTAGTCAGTTCCATGTAAGCCAGATTTTCACTTTTAACAAGTGAACCATAGATAAGCAAAATTGATTAAATTACAGTTAAAATATGGAAGTGTGTGGGGAGCTGGGGAAGACCCCATGTGTTTAACAGGGGTAAAATAATAATCTAGATGTATATGTTTTTTTATGTGCGTGGTGCCTTAAGGGCCATAAACCCCCAGTGGTGAAGGATTTATAGGCTTAGACAGTAGCAGTCACATTTAGAGAAATAATTACCGATATTGTCAGAAAAAAATCCCTGTAAATGACAACTCCACATGGGCACTTGTTGGAGGATCTGCTAATGTATGTTACTTTATAAAAAAAAACAAAAAAATACATTAGTTATAAATGTTTAAGTCAATATTAAGTCAATACTGTGCTTTATTTCTGTATCACAAGCCTATCACTGGCCTACAATGTATTCTGTAATTGTCCAACAGTAGAGTAACGCACAACATTCAGTTGAACAGTAGTTTAGTCAAACAAATTTTAATTTGTCTGTTAGTTGCAGAAAAAATAAAGTCATGCAGTCTGTGATGGACAGATGTTTGTGGTAGGCTAATTATGACAGGCTGGAAATCAAAAGTGATCATTTCGAGAAAGAAGTGATATACAAGACGTGCAAAATTCTGCAGATAAACTTTTGCTTTTAATTCATCAACCTCAAATATCATTTATTATTTGAAAGACATTAACATTAGCCACTTTACACAGGCATTCGCGTTAGATAAATGTGCGCTATTATTAGGAGCATATCCGAGTTTTACTAAATGTGGAAGATGCTGTTAGCACCTGCACTCCATCGTTTCCACATCCACAGCTTCATTGTCTCCCGCAGGTGAACTCATGTCCATTTTAAAAGCATATTATTATGGTTTCGTATTTCTCTGCAATGTAGAACAATGTCAACATGTTACATGCAACATTCTTGTGCATCCCTAAAGCTCAAACCATTATCTAATACCCCCTTCCCCAGTACATATTTAAGTAATTAAACATACGTGTATACAAACGATTAGTCGACTAATTGCTTAATTGAGTAACTACCAGTCAGCTAGGAAAATCTTTAGTCAGGGGCAGCCCTACTTTATCCATATTCATTTCACATCAGTTAACAATCTGACAGTCAACATGAGGCCTAAATGGCCAGTACGAAGCTAAAATTACCATTCCATTCCAAAAGCTCCACAACTATTCAAAGTTTAGCTTCATTTTTAGTCTGTTCACATACTCCCATGGCTGGACTTCAGTTCGAGTTCTTTGATCGATTTTCAAGTAATGACAGTTCTTTCTCACGGAATCTAGTGCTCATTAATGAATGTTAGCTTCCTGCGGGCTAGCTTCTCCTACGGCCAGGGATCACATTGTCCACAAGCTCGGAGTCTGTGGAAATGCATTGTTTTAAAAAGACATGTTCCAGATTGTCATGGCTGGGTTATGGCCGTTCAGTAATGAATCTTGCCTGGTGCTCAAAAGATGTCAGCTCCAGTCATTAATTATATTAACCACATGAGGCAGTCCTGCTAAAACTCCCACCAAAGTCAAGCAAACAGAGCTTGCTCCATAAGAGGGATCCTTAGAACTCCCCACCCTTACTGAAACAACCTGGCAGTACAGCTGCTGCTTAAGTAAACATATGTCTAAGGGTATGATAGACATTAGGGAGGGCTCTATGAGTGGGAGGCCAAGCCTGTTTGTAACTACAGCCTACAAAGCAATATCCGACACAAAGAGTACAACAACTAATACATTTTTTAAATCAAAAGCTCTCTCTTAACATTAGGTAATGCATAATGAACTAACACGATGAACAATTAAAAAATGTATTTGCATTAACATTAACAAACATAATAAATGTTGCAAAATATATATTGTTCATGTGAGCCAATACATTAATTATTGCTAAAGAATGTAAAGTGTTTAAAAAAAGAGTACGTTCAACTGAAGCATACTCTTCTTATGAAGCCTACCTTAACATTATAATACAGACATAGAAACACAGAAATGTAGCATTACACAAATAGTACAAAAGCAGTAGGTTCTACAACAAGCTTCCTTTGGGTTTTGTAAAGTCACAAGGCAAGAAAGTTAGATAAACCCCGCCCCCATAATAAGGGACGTAGAAGAACAGTAACTGTAGTAGTGTTGTTGCCATGCCGATGAAACACGAATCACAGCCTATACAGTATTTAAAAAGGCAGAGCTTCATAGAACCAGGAACAAGTGCTTTTTGACTAAAAAGAGAGGTACCACAATGATTAAAACCTACCCCAAAATCAATACTTTGAAAAATGTATAATATGACCTTTTTAATGATACAGAAATTGTGTAGAACTATTGAACTGGCCCTAAAGTCAAATGTATTCAATCGTTTAGCAAACACACACTTCATTAAACAAGCTCTCTTCACTACATAGTGAGCGAATGTCTCATTTCCATCTGCACTGTTTATTGTTATCCTGAGTATCAGGATCTTCCCACAACAGGCAACTTCAATCCTTGTTTTAAATCAGCAACTCACTCATCTCCCTTGCATGCTGCCATGGCAACTACTGATAAGAGACCAGGCCTAGCCAAATACCTCAACCTCCTGAGGTCTCCCCTTATAAGGAGTCTGATGTGAAAGCCTGAGGAAATGGAACATGGCCAATATCTCCTAATGAAAGTAAAACCTCTCCTTTCAATCAAAATAAGGCATCAATTCAGATATATAAGAAGTACTGACAGCAGTTTACACAGAGACCAATAAAACTAACGGAGTAGCTTATACAGAAGAACTCCCAAGAGTTTTGCATGTAGTTCACACATGTAGATTAAATCTGTGGTGCAATACCAAGCCTTGTGTTGTCAAACATGTCATAGTGTACAGAATCTGTAATTAAATACTGGCTAAGTAATTTTAAGTAGCCCATATCAAGGTGTATAAAAATACAGCCTTGCCAAGGTTATTTTCAAGTCTGGTCACTTATTCTATAGCTTATCTATGATCTTCCAACATTCTATGATCTTCCAATCATAAAGCATTATACCAAATCATAAATCTAAACTTTCCTAAACAATCAACATGAAATATTAATCGACACTATACCTTTAAGACTCACTTTCGCCCAACTTTCTCCACCTCTGAATTAACTTTCCTTTTCTTTGTCACCGAAAACCGTTTAGGTTTCAATCAATGGATGTTTCCACAATGCTCAGCTTCCCCCGATGTCATGAAACGGCCATTTTTCACAATCTGATTAATTCCATATGGATAAAATAAAGTCTCATACAGCATTATTTTCTCGTTGTGTATCCTGTTTCACTTGGGAATGTCACATCAAGGAGTAAAACGTTTTTAATGTCTGCTAAAAGAGAAGACCAACCATTTGTATGTTGCATCTATTCAAAGTGCTTTCATTTTTTATAGGGGAGAAATGTTTCAAACAGGAATTTAACATCATAAATCAGTGGAAATGCTTTGTGACCTAAACATTCCATGTACTAAATCATGTCATAAACTATGTACAGAACTCTAAGGATCCCCCAAAATAACTCTGACAGACAGGGCTGATGCTGTCTGTCAGCCAATGAAGGACTGAATACCTAATTTATCATCCTTGTGGTGTTAGGTTGAGACTCTAGAGAAGACTTTCCCTCTTTGAGACTGTGTGCACTGATGTCATAGTGGAAGCCATCAGACCTTACATGGGAGAAAAATTCAAATGTTTATTGTAACATTTAGAAAGTTTTATTTAGTAAACATTTACATCATCAATGAGTATTCATTCATGAGCATTCATCCATTGCTGTTCTAACATTGGAGAGATCAGTACAGGCAAATCTTTGCCAAAATTGTTTTTTGTGCTTCTTTTCACAGTTGTCCATGAAAATGAGCATTTAAGGAGCATCACACAAGCTTTGACTATTTGCAAATTAAAAAAGCATTGTTGATTATTTGGAACTGTTCTATTCATTAAATGTTGCCAATTGTATTTGCTATAATTTGTCGGTATAGTCCTACATAGCTACAACATTTATCTGTACTAATCCCCTAACTCTGAATGTGACACTAAATACCTAAAATTTGTGGTCATAAGGCCAAAGATATGACTAAGACTATATTACTCCAATCAAAATCTGGTCCATCAAACTAGCCCCTATAAGTCTCCATAAGAAGCCAATGTGTTTACTGAAAGGACAGATTGTAATGTGAATGTAAATATGGATATCATGCACCACTCATTATTAACAGTTACTTAATGTTTATGACAAACATCAGCAATCACACCTCTCTCTACATACATCAGATTTGTTCTCAAATTATCACAGTATACATTAAAGGGAAAAAAAGTATTCACTGACAGAGCCCTGAACAACATCAAGATTAGGATCTGTGCAAGGAATTACAGAACTGCTGGAAAGCTTAGACAGAGAACAGCAGGAAATAACAGAGCATGAGAGAAAAAGCAAGCAAGATGAAAGAAAGGAGGGGAAAACTAGACATTGATTAAGAGAGAGATAGTGTCATTCTTAAAGCATAAGCTTTCAAATTTAAGTAGGCAATCTCTACCTATTTTTGGCAAAACTTAGCAAAATAAGGTACCTGCTCACAGACCTATGACAAAGAATAAGCGCTGTGTGAAAATAATGAAGATTTTGACTTGAATACTTTTGTGCCATAACTGAACGACTGGTTAAGTACACTGCTCCAGAAATCAGAGGGGAATTTTGAATACAATTTATGTTGCATATGTCATAATGATTTGTTGGAAGATAATGGGAAGTTTAGGCTTTGGCACAAGCAAGTGCATCTATTTCACTAAAACACATTCAAGGTCACAAAATGAACTCAGACTAGCTGAACTGTATAGTTTCTGTGCCATCAGCATCACCAAAGTAGCAAAAATTATACCTAATACAGTCACACAAATTCGAAGTTTCGCACTATTAGTTGTGTCCATGTTGCTGTGTCAGGCTGTTTGAGATGCACAGAAACAAACAGAACAGAGCAATGTTTTGGGTACATGTTAAATTTTTTTACAGAAATCTAACTACAAATTGTGCATCACACACTTCACAAATTAAGCATAAAACAACTATTTGAGATAAAACGTAAAGATCAACAATAACGAATACATCTGAAGTCAAAAGGACAGTGCAAACAAATTAAGGTGACCATAACTATAAAAAAAAAATAATGAAAAATCAAGAATCCTTGTGACTTACAGAATAGGATCCTTGAACTACATCAGTAGTAATCAGACTCCTGTGCAGCACAATGGATACCTGATTCTCTGAGGCACAGGATATGTAAAACCAGAGGCTGCTGATGTCCCCATGATAAATGCATTTAGAGACGTTTTACTCACTATCCCACTGCTTACAATAGCCCTCAGTCTATTTTAGAGTAACAACATATTTTAAAGATGGGCCCATCTTAAACCCTAACAGCCTTAGAAGTGCATGCTGAAAGGGCAAGACACAAAAGTATTGGGGCCCCTTTACTATTAGAATTAATGCCATGCTACTAATAGCAAGATGATTATTCGAGAAGAGCTTCAGGTGCATTTAAAATGGATGCAGGAAACATGAGTCAGCTTAAGGGTCTCGGAATGCACTCTGATAAAGTAAAATAGCTACAGGGAAACCAAATGGGCAAATGAAACGATGCGTAGCACACTGCTTTTCAGGAAAGCAGCTTTATTTCACTTTCCTCCAGAAAGACAATTCGTTAAAATGTGCAATTCCAGCCTCCATTACAAGACAAATTCCAGAGCACTTGACATAAAACTACAGGCGGTATGTTGATGTTAATAATCTGATATGAGCATCAAGGAGTGTAAAATCCCACCACAAACTTCATCAATCATCACTGACGAGTTACAGAAGTCCAGTGTAGGCACAAAAAGAAGCAAACATAGCAACGAATGTCATAGCAATATATATATATATATATATAAAAGAAGATTTTCAGTGAATAGCAATTGAATGATGCCAGAGAAGGACCGTAAGCTTTCGCATGTCAGTGAAAGTAAACCAAACTAACTTAAACTAAACTAACTCAAACCAAAAAGTTCTCACATATTCAGCACAAATGTATTACTTGCCTGTTTCAGTCAAGCCTTTATGTTATAAACAAAAATACACAAGTAAAACTGTAAAGTGTAAAACCTTTACACTTTAAAAAACAACCATAGAAATGAGTGTCATAGCAAAAAAAGATTTACAGAGGATAGCAATTGTATGATGCCAAAGAAAGGACCGCAAGCTTTCGCATGTCAGTGAAAGTAAACCAAACTAACTCAAAGCCTTAACACACAGATTCTTGTTTATACGACTCTGAATACTGCATAGATCCAGGATTAGTAATAGACTCTTTAGCCTGTTTTATAGACTTGTGTTTCCTCTAGTGTCAGTTCAAAAAAATATACTGATAGCCTCAATAAATAATACACACTTAGGCCCTCATTCATAAAAACATGGAACACTGTATAATTTCAATGCAAATTAGTTTGGCCTGTTTATTGAATAATAGATGTTAGAATAATAGATGATTTATTTGCAAATATTGTGTGCAAAGTTTTCCAGTAATTCTAGCAATTATTTGTGCGTTTCACTTGCTTTAAATATGGCAAACTTAATATGGCAAAAATATTACAACTTTCAATAAAAAAATTCAACTTTCAATAAAAAAACATATAGGTCTACCATTAACCACAAGCACAACAAACATTGAGAGGCGCAAACCACACCTTTTCAGAATACCACTTTACCAATATGGGGTATTCAAACGTGCACACCTTATACCCCTAACTTACAACATTTGGTTATGTCAAGTGCTGTGCCTGGGTGCAATTTAAGTATTAGTTAAAAGGCTTGCAAATCACCTTCAAGTAGTTTTCATTAAATTTGATTCGGCCATTGGTCTGACACAAAGTCCTGCTTATACCCCTTAAGGCAATGCTTAGAATTCTAATAAAATGCTTCTGAATTTGCATGGCATTACATAAATGCCATGCTGAATGGGTAACCTCTCAAAACAAGTTCAAACAACTGCCCCAAAATGTCCTTGTCTCCGCTTTCCAGCAGGAAATTGATACTTCATCCACCCCCAACCCTTTCATTAAACTACACTGTAACATTAGCAATGACGACTGCTTACGGGCCCAGCCATTAACAACCACTAATCAATTCTCACTGCATTAATCACAGTGGCGCTGAAAAAATCCACTCAGAATACAAACATAACAAAAAACCTTTTATACCCAAGAGAAACAACATGAAGATGATTCAAAGGACAAAACACTTGGTTTGGCCCATTAGCCTGGCAAAAAGTTTCTTTAATATTCCCCACAAATGTATTACTTGCCTGTTTCAGTCATGTCATTATGTTATAAACAAAAATACATAAGTAAAACTGTAAAGTGTAAAACCTAACTATAATTTCAATACATCCAGATAACATGTAGTTCTTTTCCCTTTTCCCACGCTTACATAGTTTTAAAAAAATTAGGGTTTCCTGGTCTATACTAACCTCCTTTCACCAAAAAGATGAATTATTTTACAATACCATTCGTTTTCTGTCAACCATTACAACACCATTAAGAATGATGAATGACTCAAACTGGTTTAATGCAAATCACATTATTATGTATGTGATACAAACCTACAAGTCTATAAGCTCACAAACGATTCGTTTGAATAGTATATCGAAGTGCAATCGAATACAACTTTATTCTGCCATACAAGTTGTGAGGTTACAGGGACCCTGCTGGTTTTGTTTGGCCTAAATATCAAAGCTAACATGTGGAGAGCTAACTAACCACAACAGAAACAGAAAAGTTTCAGTAGTTGTTATCCATGTGGAGAACTACCTAACTACTAACTTAGCTCCAATAGTTAGTAGTTAGTTCAGAAAACAATTAATGTCGTTTGCAGACTAGCAGAACGTATATTCATTCACTGTGCGTCAGAGCTGGAATAAAGTTAAGCGGACTGGATAATAAATGATACGCACCCAGGAGTTTCTTCACCTCTTCCTCGCTCATGAATATGTTCACGTTCGGTCTATTGTTGCTGTTTATGCCCGGCGCGTTGCTGGGGTTGGTGAGACATCGGGCCCCCTCGAGAAGCAGGAGGAGAAAGAAACCCCCTAGTTTCCACAGAACCGTATGCGGCCAACCCCGGGACACCGCCGTCGCGCCTCCACCGGAGCCCCGCGCTGGCACAAACATCACAACCCGCCGTCAAGTCCAAAACTCTTAGCGATCTAAGGACGCCACGGAACCTCATCCAAAGCTTGAGTTACTCCTCGAGGGTGACATACTACTAAGTTTGGTGATGATGCACTCTGTCGACCCTCTCTTTTCCCGTATCTTCTCCCGGTTAGTCCCCCCTCACCAGCCGCCGATAGCCGTTCAGCTAACTTCTGTTAGCTCGCGCTCAATCTCAGCGAACGACTGAACGAATGGTGTTAGTCAAACAGATGGACGGTATAGAGTGCTGTCTTTCTCCTTGGCCAAAGTCCATACGATTTATTTCTTTAATAAAAGTCGATGGGCAAGCCACAAATACTATCACAAACAAACAGATCTTAAAAGTATCCTCCAGCCCTTTGCTTTCAAGGTCTTTTCCTCCCCCAGCAACACTTTTCATCAAAGGGGGGACGTTGGGGGCTTGTCATTTAAAACCAGTACGCGCACGCATTAACGTTTTGTATACGGGCTCGCTCCTATGGGTGTTAATGTAATACTACAGGTGACAACTGTAAACATGCAATCTATCATTAGTCTATTTTACAACCAGAGTGTAACACTCATAAAATATTTTTTTCATTATATGATTTAATTCAGTACTTGTTAAGAAAACATAAGACTTAGGAAGTGACGTGTGTTCATATTAACTTAACTTTCTTGGTTTTCAACTGTCTTCGAATTTATTATAGATGTAAACCATTAATCAGACTGCATCCACGTAGCTTTGCTTAAAGCCACAAAAGATAGATCAGGCGTTCGTTTATCTATAATCGTGTAGTTTCTCCATTATTGCATGCGACAGCAATATTTAAGCTTAGCGGGTAAGCTTGTATATTTATAACCATTCTGTATTTTATAAACAAACAATGTCCGGTAAATTTGCCCCATGATAAAAGCACCTTTTGCCTTTTTTTGACAAAATAGTGGCATCTTGTGGCGGGTCAAAGTCTAGTGCAGCCTCGTATCTGTTCTTCAGACACACGTATAATGGCAATCAATGTAGTGTAGGTTGCTCCTATCAGATGAAAACAAATTAAAAAACATTGTGACTTTATTAACATAATTTCTTCGTACCTTAACCCTCACATATGCCCTAAAGCTTTATTTTTTCAAGTTCACTACTTGTTAATACTATTGAAAAAGGTAGAGAGAACATTAATTTTTAACATTTTTATTATTAAAATATTCAACTACAAAAACAGACTATAAACACTATTTACACAATAGCTAGCATACAGTTTCACTTTACACAAACAGAAAATGAGTCCTGATGTTTTTCTTCCAGTATTTTGTGTGATCTTGATGTAGGAGACAAAAGGCTTTAATCAGTTCAGATGATTGAATGAAGAATACTTTTGTAGGTTTTGTAGACGGAATAGGCAATTATTTCCAAAATATTCCCTGAGGGACTAGACGGCCACTACATGTCAATATTTAAAAAATATTTACATTTGAGGTATGCTATTTTATGCAGATAACTGCTAAATCGTATGGTCAAAGGTAATCTACAAAACTGGAGCTGCAAATACCAAAAACATCCATAGAACACTTCAGTCAATGAAAGGTGACCAGTGATGCAAGAAAGGATCAGCAATGATGGTAATGCATCCTCATTTGAACTGAGACAAAGAGAAACATTTACTCTCCAATCCATCATTCATTCAGCCCCCTAAAACAGAAAAAATATAATAATAACAAATATACTGTATGTAAAAAAAAGTTTTATTCATAATTTCTGACACTACAAGGAAATATACTCACCCCTATTGTTGTTGTCTTTGAGCTTTTCTGTCTGATGAGGGAGGAAAAAGTTGTATTTATATCAGCATTACAGCATTAAGACAATAATCTATCAGCTTTGCAGCATATATACAGTATATATATATATATATATATATATATATATA
>JAZGTJ010012964.1:0-15424 GCA_036877575.1 Botia almorhae
TAATCAGAAAAGGTGCAAGAGAGAAACACAGCTGCAGGGGACACAGGAAGGTGAATGTAGATCTCAATGTCACCTTGAGATTAATACCTGTGTGACTTCTGAAGAGGCACCCTGGTGATTATGCTAAACTGTTACCTCAGCGGGTGAGAGATCGTGCACATTTAGAGACAACATCAGCCAGAAGAGAGCTGGAATACACAAGCAGTCTATTTCTGTTATACTCACATACACCGCAGTTGGGTTCAAACCTGACCTTTTCTTGTTTTTCAAAGCACAAAAAAATTGCAATTGAACTTGACAGCCAGTGTGTTTTTGTTGTATGGAAAAAAGCTGTTCTGACATTTTGATAACTTTTGTGTTATACAGAGAAAAAGTCATAGGTTACAATCAACATGAGCGTGGGTAGAGTAACAGTTTAAAGCAAATGATATATATGGAAAGTATTGACCAATCAACTCAACTGTACGTTGTAGGCATGTGATGTCCCAGCGAACAATTTTAGGTTGTAAGATCGTTTCCATAATGTTTCCATTAAGTAACAAAAACATTACAAATGTTATTTTAAATGTTCTTGGGATGTAAACATCCAGTTTTTTAGACTTAGTTCTTTAATCTTCGTTTTTTGTATTAATATTACTGCTTGGTCATAAGAACGTTATTTAATCTTTTTAAATACGGTAACACTTTTAAAACAGTCCAGTAACAACTTAAAAATAATGTTTTTAAAAAACATATAACATTGAAGTTCTACTAACGTTTCTGCAAGAATGTTTGTAACAACTTTGAGAGAACATTTAGAAAATGTCAGCCAACATTCTGAGAACGTTCCCTGTTAGCTGAATGAGTGATTCTGCCACAGCGTTTTGAAAAACACTTTTTGCCTCCTACAACAATCCGACTACAATCAAAGATACAAAAAATGATGTTGCATTTCAATAAATCTAAAGCTATGCATGTTCTGTGCAACCTTTGACAACTTCTGCTCACTGCATCCATTAGAAAATGTTTTTAAAGCGGACAATAGATGAAGAAGCTTGAGAAAGAGATGAACAAAGAGAAAGTTAGAAGGAGGGGGGAAGAAAATACAAAGATCAGAGAAGCTGTTTAACAAGGGAACCCAGCCTGCACTGATATTTGCTTAAACTTTGCCAAAAGAAAGCGTACAGAGTTCTGAGGTTTCGGGGGGCGAGGGTGTGGGTGTGTGTGCGGTTTGGGATGACAGGATAAATGGATTACTGACCATAACAAATAAACGTACGTCATCCCGTTTGGCTTGGCCGGGACGAGCCACTTTCCAGTACGAAACTCCTGAGACGGTAGGACATGTGAGGTCTGCCAGTGACCTTACAAATGGACGCATCCACAAGCCATATAAAAACTAAACAAAACGCTGGATATTCAATATTCTCTAATAGGATTTAGAAAAGGAGGTAAGTAATAATCTCCCGCT
Organism: Botia almorhae; assembly: GCA_036877575.1. Lineage (NCBI taxonomy): Eukaryota > Metazoa > Chordata > Actinopteri > Cypriniformes > Botiidae > Botia > Botia almorhae. The sequence continues at coordinate 1,451 of JAZGTJ010012964.1, forward strand.
GTTGTTGTGGATGGATGAAGGAATCCAACAAAAACTCCCCTTGCACAAGGTCTGGACTGAGGCAAATGACGAGAGGTAGAGAAATCACATACCAAGCAGGGTTTAAACATTGTCCTAACACATTTCCTCCAATATAAATACATGCAACCATGGTGCACATACCCATAAACAGGCTCTTCTTTCTACAAATAATGCAAGGATTTGGTAAAACTGTATGCAACGCCTTGCTTAAAAAACTGATCACTAGCATATGTTGTGTTTTTGATGCTGGTGTCCCAACTAGCTTAACCGGAAGAAATATCTTGGTTCACCAGAACACCATGGTGGTCAACCAGCTTTATCAGCTAAGTTTTGCTAGTGAAGAGCATGGCTACGATGGTCCAACAGCTTGATTAGCATCAAACCAGTGGTAAATAACTACCAGCTTGGAAATTCTTGACCAGTCTAAGCTGGTCTTTTCAGCAGGGTGTGATTGTGTCTATAAGGTAACACACAACTCCAGTGATTCTTTTGATTTAAACTGACACAAGTTACACTACATTTTTTCATTTAGCAGACGCGTTTATCCAAAGCGACGTACAAACAGAGAGAGCATCTAACATTTTGCCCTAAGAACCAACAAGCCAAGTCTACGAGTTCATGTCACCATGTGGTACAGCTGCTGGTAAAAGAGAGCGGAGCCTTCTGTAATGTATACAGAGTGATGTTAAGGGTTAAAGAGAGAGAGAGAGAGAGAGAGAGAGAGAGAGAGAGATTACGCTCCTGATTTAGTTAGGCAGTGTTAGAACTCTGTATTTAGACTGTAAATATCTCACTCCTTTTTTTCTACAGCTCTAGAAGCCAAACATTACATGTAAGCACTCTCTCACTCCGGATCTTTGCAAAAATAGATCATGTCACACTCCGGAATGTAAACTCAAACTAGGGAGCAAATTAGTCGGCCACAAATGATTGCTAAAAGTATGAAGTTTTCCACAAAAGCTCCCGGTGGAGTGGTTTTGCCAAGGGCATGGAAATCAAACCCGCATATGTTTTGAGTTGAGGAGGATGGAGAACAGGGGTGTGTTCGAGGACCGTAAGAGGTTCTTCTCCGAGCAGATGAAGGGGAATTAAAGGATGGGTAAACCATACATTCAAAAGCTGAGCCAAAACGCCAACAACGACTACCCACCAAACCCAATCTTCACGAGTCTAACAATCACATTCCTTATCAAGACGCCTCAAACCCCGACGAATCATATACATGTGAATGTAAACAAAGAGCACGCAATCACGGTTTAGTTTACTCTTGTTTGTTTAAGAGCAAACACCGAGATCCCTGATTGAGTATACATGAAACTCCACTGTGTTAGGTACCACATGTGTGCGAGTGTGTGAATCTGACAGTCCTGGCTTGTAAGTGACATCCAGTATGGCGGCGCTATATGGTGAATGCAGTATGGTTCCTGTCAGGTTATAGTAGCACTGCCTTTAAGGTCAATTATGGGAAATGTTTAGGAAGTTCTTTGAACGCTAACATATGCAGTATAATGGCTACAGTATGAGGGCCTGACAGACTTCCACTGTACACATTATATAGTCTAAACTCAACCTGATCACTGTTTAGAGCAACCCATTTCCTCTGAAACACACATCTGTGCTTACATATTTCACAAGCTGTATTTATCTGTGCAGAGCAGAGCTGTTCTGGCACTTTGCAAGAATATAGTACACTTTGGTGTCCCGTGACTTTCTGACAGTATTAGAAACACAAGTCCAAGGTTTTTCTTGTGAGAACTATTAGACAGGTAAGGCACCCAATATCGGGTACCAAACTAGCTAGCCCCTAGTGAGTGCTAAATAACAACCCTATTAACCATTCAGTTGTAGTTTTCTACTGTAAACCATTCCATATTGTAGTTATTTAATTGTATACACTGTATACATATTTATTCAATTTTTGTTTATAAATAGACCCAACAAGAATGTATTCCTCTCAACGGGGTTGCAAAAATTCCAAACCTTATGTGGATTACAACAGTTCATTCAATAAAAAAATTGTTTCATAACCCACTGTGAACCCAGTTTGTGGACAGTGCAATATGTTTCTGTCATTACTTGTTTCTGTCATTCTGTAGCAGCTCTAGACATTTGTTGAATTCTGGGTAAATTCAGACTGGCATGTTCCCGGAGCTCTTCTCTAGAGACGCAGTGAAAGGGCTTGATACTTGGTCCAACACAGATGAAAACCCTGCAAGCCAAGAATAAGGTCAAATTTGAGAGCAGTTTCTACACACGACTTTTGCATGAAATGCGTTTTGTATTACCAGGTGACCCCAAATTTAAACAAATCCAAATGTACGTTGTGTATCTGTTGTCACACGTTCCATGTGAAATCACTGCCTAAATTAGGTAAATACCCTAAATATAAGCAGAATAATTTAATCACTGAACTGAAGCAAATAACTTAATTAAGTTATCAAATATTTAATGTACAGTGTAGATGCCAACAAAAAAATAGCCCTAATATCAGAACCTATGTCTGATAACTGAAGGGTAAAAACGTCAGACATCCATTAACCCTGTCAGGTGTGATTAATACAGATGCCTCGCCCCACAGTTCACCCCTTGTGGACAGACAGGCCTGATGTGATTGGTCACAGCTCTGGTAGCGAGTGATGGTGATTCGCTGACATGTGGTGAGGTGTGTGGTTTGGATGGCGATTTGATTACATGTGTAACACAGAGGGGAAAACCACTCAACAACGAAATGACAACCGCACCGCTACTAAAAAAGGCAGACAGGAACATGGAAGTCGGAAAAGCCACAGCAGGAGACGCTGGGCAGCTCAGTGAGCGGGGAGGGATATATGTGTGAATGACACAATGACAGCCATTCAAAGCGGTCAAATCTGAATCCACCATGAATGAACTTGGAAAAAAATGGAATAAACACATCTGTATTCAATTGGAAACTCTTTATCTTTAAAAAACTGACAGTTACTCCGCTATTAAAATCATAATTCATGGAGTATTACATACTGCTGGACAATTTGGTGATATACATTAACAAACCAACCAATCTCCCCAATTTCCTGGGTCAGGATGAGTGTTTGGTGGAACTTTCAGTGAACTGTTGATCTGATCTCAACCTGTTATTTTCTATTACAGTAATTCAGTTCAAGGGGGTGTTATTCCTGAGGGACACTTTAAATCTTTCTCACTCAGAGGGGTGGATCTTTCTGCTGTAACTCATTTGTGAGTCATACCGACTTCCTGTTCCTGTTTTATAAATCACAGAAATATGGGGTTGGATACATGTCACACGTATTCCAGTCAAGAGAAACGATGACACATTATCAGATCAGATCAGATATTGAAGTTACAAGACACAATCCATACCAGCTAGCATCTGTCTATTAAACATGCGCCTTACTGCTGAACTAAAAGTTTGTCAGTATTCCATTTGTATTTGGAGTTTTGGGAGTTTTGTTGCTAACTGGGAATGTTCTCAGAACTTTGGCTAATGTTCTCTCAAAGTTCTCTCAAAGTTTATCAAAACACAGTCTTGCGGTAACATTTGTAACATTATATATCATATATATCAAAAACTTTATTCTTAAGTTGTTAATGGAATGGTTTAAAAAATGTAATGCCCAAATAACATTCTTATAACCTAACAGTAATGTTAATAAAACGTTTAAAAAGCTGGAAATTTTAAACGTTCTCATTACTTAGTGAAAACATTAGGGAAACGTTCTCGGAACCTAAAATTGCCACTAATCACAAGCATAATTGCATTTTTGGCACAAGTAAATGTCTAAGAAAGAATAGAATCACAGGCAGAACAAACGAGGAAGTCTAAAAGACACACAAGAAGCCTAATACATAATCTAAAAATGTACGCAGATAAAGCACATCAATTTATTTGGCTTTATAATCGCAGGAAACCATGTATCAAATGCTCAGAACTGTTTGCTGAGTCACAGAAGCAGCCAGAAGAAAACAAGACGCGTTGACTGTCATGGTAATGTTAAAGTTAGGACAGTGCATGATGATGTGTAAGACAGAAAAACTTGCTGTGAAGTCAAAACACTTTCAGCTGGTGTTGGTGAACGGAGAGTTGACCTGACAGAGAAGATAAGCTGATTACCTTTCTAACCTTCTAAAGCAGCACACTGAAGACAGCTATGGGTTCGACTCTGTCCTTAACTTGGGCTGAGACGCTGCTCTGTTTAGCTTGATTGTTCGCCATGGCAACATAAGACGTGAAAATATTTGATAGCAGAAATCCAGGCCAGACAAGAGCCATAATTAATTGCTTATAAAAGCATTCACCTGCCAAAGGCTGTAGAACATGAACCTTCAGTAATATCCAGCATCAGAAGACAGGAATTCAACATAAAATATAGAGACTAAGTTACTTACACTTGATAGTAACAGATAACAGCCCTGAGTACTGAGAGCTACATTAGGAGGGTTTGGACTGAGAAATCCCTTACTAAAATTAACCATGGTTTTATTATATTAAAAGTGTGGTAACCAAGACTTTTTGGGCATTGATTCCAATTTTTATAACAACACTTTTACGAATGCCATGGTTAAACTACGGTTGCTGCAGCAATACAACGGGTAATTTGTGGTTACCATGGTTTAACTATAGCAACCATGGTTTCTTGATATAAACTGTAGTAAAACCATGGTTAATTTCCATAAGGAATTGTCCTGGCCCATAAATTCCTTCATGAACGTATTGTGTTTATGGAGAACTGAGCCTAGCATTGTTCTATTGTGATCCTATTTGAACAGATAATTTAATATCAGTGAGGTAGAAAATGATTCACATCATAGATGAAACTTCTAAGTCTCTCTCTCTCACACACACACACACACACACACACACACACGGACACACACTGCGGCAGCTGCATTGCATTTCAAATTTATGAACAGATAAAAATAGGGTAACTAAGAACAGTGGTGGCCAGGCCTGTGTTGGAATGAGTGTGTGTGAGAGAGAGAGAGAGAGTGTGTATTAATAAAACTGGTGATGGTGCAGAGATCCAGGCCTGTGTGTGTTCATTAAAGCAGTAGGGAACAAGAACTGCAGTGGCCTTAGGGGAACTTTTGACAATGAGTTTATGTCATCTGTGATGAGTGTGTGGGTGACTGCATGTCGTTTTTGTTGCCTTTTTAACTTTGGAAAACAAATTCATTGGCACAAACTGGGCTATATACTAAACCAGTGGTTCTAAATGGGTGGGTCAGAAGTCTGTTCTGCTCTGGGTCACAGCAGGGAGAAATGATGCTCAATGCAAATACAAGAACACCCAAATAATTGGTTATAGTTAGGATAGCTAAATTAGGTCTCTGATTTATGTCCCATCAAACTCTTGGTATTTTCAAGTTACATTAAATTAAACAAATGCAGATTTTCAAAATTACAGTTTTAGAACAAAAATCTAATTTATGAGACATTCAGAAACCAAAACTGTCATGTTCCTTCAAAGTTGCAATTTACAACATTTTTGGTAAAAAATGAAAAAAAATCACATGTACATGACAAATCTTTGTTCAACACGATCTTCTTACCATACCTCAATTACCAATGATAAGTTTATAATAATGATTTATAATTTGAGCTTTTGGGTCCGATTTCTTGAGAAATGTCCATTTGGCTTCATTTGACTTCAACATAAGCAATGAAAAGTACGCGAAATAACCTGCAATTTTATGTTTCAAACAGAGATGGCGCCAGAGAGGCAAAAGTTACAGACTGCAGCTTTAACCTATGCCATGTAACTAATTTTACACATTGATGGGCCTTTGCTTGAACAGTTCATGTTAAAGAAAAAAATCAATGTTTAGTTTTAAAGAACATTTGTTCACTTCTGTAAACACTTTTAGCAATTTTAAAGCTCTGTTGGGCCCCCACATGACGTCCAATGTAAAATCTGGGTCCTGAAGAAAAAGCAGCTGCTTTTATTTGAGGGGAGGGAGGTCCAGATTGGTCTGAAGCCACTGATCATAACTCTGTAAGTCAGGTGTACAAACAGTTTAAGGGCCTTCAGCAGTGAATTTAGAATCTCTGTGCCCAATGAAATCCAAACTGTCAGCAGTTATCAGAGGCTGAACAGCTGTGCAAAGACACTATAGCATGAGACACAGAGAAATGAATATGTATTCATTAAATATGGGATTAAATAAACATAATTCTGTATGCAGAGTCTTTTATAAACTAGCTTGTAATGAAGCACATGAATCAGATTAGAATTTAGATACGTTCTCCCGTCCAGCTGTTTACATTTTTACGTTAATAAAGAGCAAATATCCCGTGAAGTCGTTATGAAATTTACGGCTTTAATAACTGATGATGAAGTGTACGAAAAGAGGGAGTCACAAAAAGAGAGGTACGTTATATTGTTTTTCTTTTTTGCAACATCTTCAGCGCACGGTTGCCAAATCGCAGACAATGCGGAATTGTGCGTGTTGTGTTTGGAAAACACCTCTCATTCCTTCGTAGCACTTGGAATTGTGCTCGGCTGCCAGCGAATGCACAATATTGCTTTTGTTTCTGGATTCTGTATCTCCTCTCTGCTCAGATCTGGAGTCTGATAACAGATGAGAAGATAGAGCTCCACATCGTCTGGAGTGAGACTCAATACTGCGTCTGTCAGGTGAACGTCTAAAGTGCTTTATAGGCACATGCAGGGTGGCGTCACAAAACATGCACATGTTGTAGCGCAGCTGCTCGTCTGATTAAATTAAAGATGATATCGGAAGAAAAGGAATCTGGGAGACGGATAACCAAGCCTATATTTCTCCATGTGTTTAACTGTCAGGAAATATTTCTGATATTTCATCTGCTAACTTCTACAGCAGCAGGGCTGTGTACACATGCAGGTTTTCCTATTGTGTTCGAGGAAATCTAAATTACTAACTACAATTATTTTATGAACCAGACACCAGAGAACAGAATGGCTACAGAATTACAGCACAAAATCAGCTATACTGAGGTGATGTGCGTGTGTCTCTGTCCATGTTTTACATCTGGTATTCAGATCCATCTTGTCAAACCAAGTGTTGACAAAGTACAAACAAAAATCTAAAAAAACAAAATCAGTGTGTTGTTTCTTACCAAAACGTACATTTCAAATTAGGTTGCATCAGGAAGGGTTAACGTTTACCTAGCTAACAAGGAACATTGGCTAATGTTCTGAAAAAAAAATTATGTTATCAAAAAGCGTTCCTGCAGCAACATAAGTAAAACGCTTTTTAACATTATATATATCAAAGACGTTATTCCTAAATCGTTAATGGAATGTTTTTAAAAGATACAGAACTAATGAATTCATTAATAATGTTGGAAGGACGTTCAAATAATCAAGCAATAACGTTAATACAATGTCTATTTTGTCTATGTTTCCAAGACATTTGTAACGTTTTTGTTACGTTGTTACTGCAAAATATTCTTACAAATCAAAAAATGTTAGTTGGATAGACTACAGCATGTGATCACATGCATTTCTGACTACCTCTGAATCAGCAGATCAATGTTTTGGACCTGTTTACACCTTGTCATGGTGCTGCCCACTTCTGATCAGATTAACCAAACAGCTCTTAATTCCAGATGTAAAATGATTTACAATTATGCATTTGGCAGACGCCTTTATCCAAAGCGTCTCACAGTACATTCAAGTCATACATTTTATCAGCACGTGTGCTCCCTGGGATCGAACCCACAACCTTTACGCTGCTAACGCAATGCTCTACCAGCTGAGCTACAGGAACGCATTCTCAACACATTCAAAATCAGGTGTTAAATGTGGAAATCGACATGCTGCCCGTCAGCTTGATTAGCTACTGTCACAATATTACACTGTTCATCCTTGAATATTAGAAAGAAACCTTTCATGCCCTTCAGCCTTTACTGTTTAGTGACATAAAACACCACCAATGTAAGTCACTCTGAAAAAAACACCATATTTCCCACAAAACATACCAGACAGATCTTGTGACGTGTTACGCAAAGGCGTTCAACGTGTTCGGTCGTGCATGACTCGCTAAAGAAAACACAAAAGAAGGGTGTTTAAAGTCTCTCTCACACAGTGATGGGAACGATTGGTGTGTTTGTTATCATAAGAGATGACTGCCGGCTTTTAAAGCACATCCGAAGGACCCCTGTCAGAAAATGTGGCACACTTGCACCAGGCCCTTTCTGACACTCTCTCGCTTATACGCATGCAAACAAACACACGCACTGTAGATTCGATGACTCAGTGAGATACCTGGGGAAACACCCAGATGTAAAAGTTACATATAAGCTAAATAAATTAGTTAAATGTCAAATATTTTTGATATTTAACATAAAAACATGTTCTATTATTGTTACTGCAAGAACATTTGCAATAACTTCAGAGAACGTTTAGAGAATGCCAGCCAAGGTTCTGAGAACATTCCCTGTTAGCTGGAAAAATGTGCATAAAACTGCAAAACAAAGTTTTAAAAATTCTGTTCATTTAGTACAAGAACATTTCTTCTTATTTTGTTCCACCAGATATGATTGACAGAACTGTCAATCCAGATAATGACTGCTAACCAAATCTTCCCTGACATTTTGGCTTACTGTAATATTCACATATATTTAAACAATGTTAAAACTCTTGACGGCATAAGTGTGTAGTCCTGGGGCAATATCACCTAAGCCAACAGGAAGATAACACAACAGCTCATTGTCATAAGCTGAACAGAAGTTGCATTGTGGTTAAGCTGCTTCAGTTCAAAAGAATTCAATGTTGAAAGACTTCAGTCCAATTAAGACACACCAGCAGCTTTCATTGGGTGTTATTCCAGAGCTCAACCATGTTTCTGTTGGCCTGCTCACCCAAGGTATGATGGGAAAAATGTTCCTGCTGTGAATGTAAGATATTTGAACAAACAAGTGTGCACAGGTTTGAGCAGTAGGGCAAGAACCGAAGTCCACTGGGAGAATTAGATGACAGGCTTGATCTGAACTCACACAGAAGTTGTGCCAGGGATGGGTTCACACTGTTAAACCAGGCTTTGATGACCTTTAGCTGATCCTGGATATCCAGCTGTCAGAGGAGGGAGATGCGATCAAAGCCCAAGACACAGATAATGAGGAATAACAGTTGAGTTTGTTATGAAGAATATTAAGCATCTTGGATTGTGTAGGCCCGGCATAAAAGATCTGTAAGCAGTATAAAAGACTTAGCTCATCACTAAGCAAACAGAAATGAAGAAACAGGTTTATGGAATGTTAACATCCCGGCTAATGTTCTCTCAAAGTTCTCTCAAAGTTCTCAAAAAGGTTCGTGCAGTAACTTTACTAGAAAAACTTTTTTTAATATTATAGATGATATATACCAAAAACTTTATTTTTAAGTAGTTCGTGAAATGTTTAGTTAGTGGAAAAATATAACGAAAAATGTTTAAAAAATGTTTCTAGATTATTTTTAATGTTTTTGTTACTTAATGGAAGTGTTAGAGAAACGTTCCCAAAACCTAAAATTGTTAGTTGGAAAGTAACTGACCCCAATCTGGCATTCGAAACAACACAAAGCTATTTTCTCACTGTCCTAATCAAGTGTGTCACTCTTTACACACACACACACACACATATACACTGAATCCAGTTCTTTACAGACCTCAGCACTTTAGAGATGAACTCATCCAGGTCTCACAGGGGGAGCGATGCGCACTGTGCAGGACTTTATTGCTCTGGATAATATTGACTCAACTTTGAGCTCCTCAGCATCTGCCTGTAATGGTGTTTATCCAGGAGAGAGCTGAGGGGAATCCACACTCTCTGAAACACAGATTAAAGGCCAGAGTGAAGCATCAGTCCGCTCTGGTGTCTTAGGGAAACATGACATGCATTCAAACATAAGCAGTTTCACCCCAAAATCAACTCAAGAGCAGCAGGCAGAGACTCTCATTATGATTCCCTCCGTTCCATTCATTCCAGGTGCAAGCAATGAGGTCATCATCATTTTCATTTCATTGGTTATAAATACAGGTGTGGGAGGGCTTTCCGCAGTGGCCCGAGTATGTTCGTTTCACCTGTTCTTGTGACCCACCTGCTAAGGGGTTATCATACATGTGCACTGACCTTGTTTAATTCCTTTTCTATTGGAGATGAATGGCAGGTCTGTGCAGGGGATTGTGGGATTGATTGACCAAAAACTTGACCCAAAACCAAATCTGCCACAAGCAGGTCTAAATTTGCCAACAGTGCTGTAGTGGATTAAGTGCTTAAACACAGTTATGATTTAAAATGCAGTTTTGTGGATAAACACAGTCAACTGTGGCTAAACTGTGGCAGCGAGGTAATTATAGTTTACTAAAACTGAAACTATTTTACACATTTGTGTTAACCGAAATCAAATAAAATATAGGCATTAATATTATTATGTTATATCAGATTCGATCAGAAACGTTGCCTCAAATTGAAATAAGTTTAAGATGAGGCACTAAAATGATTATAAAACAAAATAAAACTAAACTAAAATTCATCTCTTATAGAAATATTAAAAATAAATACATAATAAAAGGACAAAGCATAATAAAAGCACCTAGCTTTTGACAGATAGCTAATAAGATAATGTAAATAAACTACACATAAAAATAAAAGCCAATTCAAAATATTAATAAAACTACAATCAAACTAAAAACAAAACTATATTAACTCTGCTCAGCAGTATGCGAGCGTGTTTATACCCTCTAGCGAACAAGCAGGGTCACAGCCCTGACCTCACGTCTGTGTGATCACACTGGCCTTTCATACTCATGACATGCTTAGAGCTACATTCCTGTAGTGCTGAACAGGCCACGCAATCCACAGGCCACTATGTAAACAGGAAGAGATACAGGATCTGTGCCTCAGTGTAGCTGATCTGTAGAATGGGCACACGTCCAACAGAGGAGACTGAGAAGGAACAAACGAGGTAAAAAGGACAAAGAAGCAGAACAGTTACTTCAGTGGAAATTTTTGCACGTGCGTGTAGACGTTCCGGCTTTTACATACAGCGTGTGACACTTACGGTACATCCGGCCGGTTAGTGTCAGGGGCTCTAGTGTTGTGACAGCCGAGTTTATCTAGAAGCCGCATTTGCGTCACATACAGTACTTAGCATTATATATGTATGTGTCGATCCAGCAACGTACACATTTAAAACAATTCTACGTTCGCCACCCTCTTTTTTCCTTTTCTTGGCATTCTGTGAAAGTTGCGACTATAGATAAACGGAAATTGAATGCAAATATAAACTTTCAGATTATTTCTGTACCCCTGCGCGTCTCGGGCTGCTACGAAAAAGCGCCGGTTAACGGTCACCGTGACTTGCACACGAGGCAGCTTAGACGTTTGAAATGAAAGTTGTGCCTTCGTTTGATACAACAGAGACAGCAATAATAAGTCACTACAGTTGTTGAGAGTTTTAAAGCATGCAGAGAGCTGCAGAAAGAGCAGCTGTGTCAAGAGCAGCTGGCTTTGTTTATTCACACTCATAATGAGAAAGTAGATTATCTGCATCTAATTATTCCGTCGTTTTATCCGTTTTATGATTCAATGAGTCACGTTATTTTATTGATTGAGTCTACAGTTGACATTTGAGTGGCGTATTAAAATTTAAAAATTGTGTCGTTTATGCAGTGGTTTTATGACGGCCGATGGCAGCAGGGTTTGGGCCGCACTAGCAGAACCCCATGAGAAGCACATGTGGCCCATATGGGAGGGCCGAGGTTCAATTCCCTATTTTTCAAAGGTCCCGAGTCATTCAGAGGTGAAGAGAAGCATCTCAGGAGCTCAGTGAACATGTAGACTAGATTTGGTACCTGTCAAGTACGGCTATAGTTGTTCCAGTAACAGTATATATTTTATGTTACATACTAACTGGAAGGAGGAGCGAATGCTGTGTAATTCCACACTAGAATCTATGTTCTCTAGAGCCCAAATCTGCCTGTCAGAGGACACCAAACTCATGGGAGTTATAGAGAAAATCTTGGATGTTGAGATTTAACCGTAGCTCAACATTGGCCTCAGTCCAGATTTGATCTTAGTCCAGCCTCAGAAACTGTGAAGTGGCTTCATATCAGGCAGAGAAAAACCAGACGCTGTCATTCTCAAAGCAACCTCAAGACATCTGGCAACTGCAACAGATTCTGGTTGGGCCCTGATGTCCGACCCCGTCTGCTCTGTGCTTGCTTGATATACAAGTGACCGAAATCTGGGTCTCCACATTGTCTGGCTACAAGACACTTTCAATTGCACGTCAAAGCAGAAATTGTTTTTGACGCAGTTGCTGAATATTAGACTCACTGACAAATTTAAAACCCAATAGATGGTGCAGTCCAGCCACATGCAGAGTTTAGCAGAGCCATAAATATGTAAGTACACGTTTTTTTTTCTACTATGGCTGAGACAAGCCTCTACGCTCACACTGAACTCCCCATAGAAGTGATGTCAAAGCTCACTGGTCATAGATTCAACTTATTACAGTCCTTAATGGCAGTAAATGTGCCATATTTATTACTAATTATTAGTTAAATTCTTTGAGCACATTTTTTCCAAATTAATTTAATATTAAGGAAATTAACAGTGACGTTCTACCCCATGAAACAGCCGACCCAAAGAAATGAATTTCTTTCATTTTTGGGTGAACTATGATCTAAGGTCACGTAAACAAGAGCAGAATTATTTCTTTACGCTTTTCATCTCACGATGAAGTAACATTAAGGCTGCAATCTGTAACTTTTATGGGTTAAAAATGTAACAAAAATTGTTAACAGTTATTGAGCAAGCACACGAGAGATTAGTGTTCAGAAACGGTCCCTTTACCTTACCCTGTTTCGCAGTGGGACGTTTATAATAGTTTGTATGCCAGTTTTATTCCAGTTTGGTTTCATTTGAGTTCAGCATATGTGATGAATAGTATGTAAAGCAGTTTTATGTTCCAAACAGAGATGGCGGTAGAGGCAAAAGTTTGGTGTGTGATTAGACAAGGTGACCAAAGCTGGATTCAGTTCCTTGCCTTGTTAGACAATGGAGACGCACAATGCTAACTCTCTTGTGTCAGCTTATGGACTCAGATGAACCTCTCTGAAGGAATGAATATCTATCTACACCTTTTACATTGCTGCACTGCCAACCCCTGACCATATATATATATATATATATATATATCGAAGATAAACTGCCCTGATGGTGTCAAGCAATTCTCACAGAAACTCTTGAGTCTAAGAATTATGCACATTCACAACATATATGAATGTGACTCCTGACCCGAGCAATACAATAAATGGACATAACCGGATTGTTCATGCAAATGAATATTAAAGATGAATTTATTCACTAATCGCTTGGAAACGTATCAGCTGAGAGGGAGTGAAACTGGATTTCATCCTAATGACCAATGTTTCATTTCCTTTGCAAAGCTCTCCATTGAGTTCTGACCCTATACACACAAGCAACTCATCAAAGCAGCAAAACAGAGATCAGTACAAGCCAAGAAAAACTCAGAGACGCCCAAATCATTCACTGAAATCCTCCCTCAAGTGTGCGCCCCTCCTGCAGAGTAATGTCCTTCACTTAAAACAGTGGGGGCGCAGTTGGGCTGATTTGGGGCTAACAGGTGAAATGGATTGTTCCTATGTGAAGTTTTGGTAATTCTGGAATTGATAATGGTCAGAGTGGATATTTAAATCTTGGCTATAAGACACTTGTGGAAGTATGTATGTTTGATAAGGAAAATCCAACTATTGTGATGAGCTGCAATTTTGGTATTCCAATTTACTAAGATCGTTTGCTTTGCAAGTAGCTAGAGCTGCAGTATAACAAAAGATATAGTGTTTCTAACTGTTTAAGTTTAGCGTTGATACATCATGAAATTGTGACAAATTCTATCTGATAGTGATGCATGGAAGGGCAAAACCAGAGTGCAATTGTTAACAGTATTAAGTGAAAACATGCTCAAT